>CACRXK020005129.1:0-22967 GCA_902702795.2 Paramuricea clavata
TTTCCGATGGGATCTCTAAAGAAAGTAGCTACATGTGCGGACAACATGAAACTTCAGACTGCAGAAAATTTCACAATCTGTTATCAAACTTATGTCACAGAAGTGGTAAAGGACATATGTGACAACTGAATGGTACCTTTTGTAAATTTTTTTGGCCAGGGGTGGGTATTTATTTTTTAATTGATATTTGAGGTTGGGTAATCAGTTCTTTTTACTTTTTAATGGTTGGGTCAGCAAAATTTTTGCTACGAAAAACATTTCTCTTCGGTGCCACCCCCTGCCATAAATAATGACCGGTCCCTTAGTTGTTGAATTCGCAACGAAAAAATACAGATTTACTCACACATACAGTGGGAAAATGCAGTAGACAGATCGATTAGATGAAGGAAATCAGGTTTACATGAAATAAATGAAGTTTATTTTCTTTTTTTGCTCTTTTAAAATGAAGAAAAACACAACCCAAAAGTCACGGACCCATCACTTCCCACCATGAAAATATAAAAAATGTTTGGCCGCGCACGTAAGGGGACTGAGAATGACGCGCAAGAATAGCTTCAAAATCCGCAATCTTTGGCTTCACGTTTTGATTACGTCACTGACTGAAGTCAGCCTTCCATGTATATAGTTCACTGGTCACACACTACACGCGTAAAAACCACTGAGCTATACTAATTACTGGAGGACCTGCTCGGGCTGAAAAAGTGTCCGCAAAAACATGGCGGATCTTACGCCATTTCCATGACAACACTTACTTTATTTTCATAGTGATTGCCACTGACCAACCGCGATCCTAAGGTTTCGAAGATGTCCTTAACCCCCTGGTTTTTGCACAGATATATTTAATGATATAAAGATATTTCAAGTTTTCTGTTGTTTTTGAGCAAAAATCTTAATATTTCCCTCGCACATTACTTGTTTTACAACGCCGGTTTGCTTCGCTTGTGGATGCAGCACATTACTACAGAGAAACTAAAAAGAAAGACTATAAATTATAATTTCAGGTAAAATTCACGAAACTTTTGTATATTAAACTTTCTAGACGACTATCTAGTCTGAGACTCTGAGTCACTCAGTCCACTAGACCCTTCATATTATGTAAAAACTCATCATCCTATTAATATTACTAAAATCACTAAACTGGCCACATCCCGCTAAAAATTTCAAACGGGGAAAGATGTTTGATAAACGGGGAAAGACGTCCAAATTCAATTTTCGTTCAATCATGTGATCAAATTGTTTCATCATTTTGGTCACATGACTTCACGATTTGACAGTGCTAACTATTCCCAGTCAACTTCGAAACAACTCAGTATATTACAAGATGGAGATCATATTTTCGCTAAAAGGGAGATCATATTATAAGATAGATACTAGACAGATTGTTCATTGCGATTATGGAACTTTAAAATTAATGAACATAAAACGAATATTTCATATATTCTGTTGCATTGACCTTCGTTTGGATGTTTGTGACCTTGTCTATGACCTTGTTTACGTTTGAATAACTTGACTGTTGAGTAACGAATTTCTGACGTTTAATTCAAAACTACGCACCTGATTGGATAATAAAATTAGAAACCCATATGCAAAAATAAATTGATAACAAAATCGTGAAGTCATGTGACCAAAATGATGAAACAATTTGACAACCTCGTTCCCAGGGTCTTTAGGAAAGACCCTGGTATCGGCTGGCCACGTGCCTCGTCCAAAATTGATTGCCCGAGGGGGGTGTGGTGAAAGTATCAAATTACAAACAGTTAAAAACATAAATTTTGCGAACTATTACCAGTAAGTTCAAAATATTTGCTAATTTTTGTTTATTTTATTTGCTTTGAATTTACAAGAACATTTTTACCAACAGTCAAGTCAAGAAACCAAGCAAATCGTTACTCACAGTGCTCTCTCGTGTTATTATTCAATGCTCTCTTCACACACGAGCGCGGTTTTATAACAAACGTTTATGGGCTTTTCAGTGGTCACCATTTCTACATATCTAATGTTTTTAAAACAAGCATTAGATTTGTCCTTTTTTGTAAACGTTGCTATGCTTTGCACGTCTTGTTTATAAGATTTTTAAAAGAAACAGTATTGTATTGTATTGTATTGTCTAGGACTAGAGAGTAGAGCCCAATATCAGCAAATGTAAACATTTGATACTAGCCAAACAGAAAAATGTCTGTCAGTGATTTATTTTTAAAATTTTGGATTTAGTACATAATTCGTAGTCATTAACTATAGTAAGGCTAAAGCCTTTTTCTTGGTCAGATAATGTTTTCCTAATATGCACACAACTAGGCTATAATCTACATCACAAATTTACAGTGTCAGACGCGTGAGACGCGCACAGACTGCCATACGAATACACATAAATTTTCGAGTTTTCTACTTCTAGTCTTCTACTAAGGCTACTAACAGTTTTCATTGTGTCTCAATCATCCGTTTATTTCTAGTTCAATAAGTTCATTTATATTTCTATATTTATTTGATAGTGGCATATATAGCCTATAGTGATACATATAGGCTATTTACACACAAGAAAATGAATCCTGGATATGATAGAGCGATACAACTACAAGCTGTCCATTAAAAAATAACGGTATTCTATTTCACAAAGCAAAAAATTTAAACCTCACTTGTATTATTAAGAATATATATAAAGCAGAAAATTAAAGCTTGTGTCAAAACGAAAGCTGTTTATAAAATTTATAAATGTGGTATAAACACAGTAGTAAACAGACAAATATATTGTCGTTTGACTTATCTTTGCATGATGTACGACTTTACCGTAATACCGTAGATTTTTAACAGACAGCTAGACTTTGACATATACCATTCGTTGAGATCTTGCAGGAAATTTTATAGTCTTTTGACGGGATTTAAGTTTTGTGACAAGGCCTTTTAATATAATCAACAATCTCGATACAGTTGGCGTCTTGGCGATATTTCGGAAATCAAAAGATCTCGCTATTTCGTTCCAATTCCACGTCTCATCAATAAATATATTCTTTTGGTCCGAGTATCAGGATATACTTTAATACTAACAGTTAAATAAATATAAACCACATTGGTCAGTCTAGAGATATATATTTTCTTGTAGGCTTTAATATTGCCATGCCGCCCAGGCGTGCTTTCTTTGTCAAGTCTATAAGTTGAAATCTGATCCAACTTGCTTGAATTGTAACTCGACACTAGATTACAGACCAGAAAGTCACATCACGATAAATATTAATTTTTAATTGCAGTTCTCTTGAATCTCTTCACGATTTCTTGTTGCAAATTTAAATTTCATCACACAAAATTGCAAATATTGTTACAAACGCGACAAACACGCTCTTCTCCCACCCTGCCCATAGTATCATTTTAATTTATCACCCAGAATCTGGGTGACACGTGACCAGCCGAAACCAGGGTCTTTCCTTCGCCTCGCGCCGTTCTAAGAAAGACCCTGGGAACGAGGTTGACAATTTGATCACATGATTGAACGAAAATTGAATTTGGAATTATCAAACGTCTTTCCCCGTTTATCAAACGTCTTATCTATCCCGTTTGAAATTCTTAGCGGGATGTGGCCAGTTTAGTGATTTTAGTAATATATACAGCAAATATTTCATACATAAAAATATTGTTAATGATTAAATATTGTGTACTACATGAAATTATGTTGTTTTCAGTGTCAGCACTGGCCTGTCCTTTGTGGTTTTAATATTGCCCCAGACTGCCAGTTTTTAATTACTTGTATAAATTGTGGTTGTTTACAGTTCATAAAGGTTTAATATGGTGTGAAATTTATATACTTGCCCATCATAACGCAGCATTAGTATATATAGTCATAGATAAGCACAAGACCAGAGAGACTTGAGTAGAGGAGGCCCACCTACATGTGACAATGTGCCCTGTCCTGATGATCCCTATATAAAAGACTGTCTTTATTATTTTACTCTGTTTGTCTAATGCCAGATGATATTAAGAGGAGACTGCTCACTGCTGCCTCGCAGTGGGTCAATTTAATACACTATCTGCCAATGAGCAGCCCCTGAGATATATAGTTAGCCCATTAAGCTGCAATGTACCCAAATGAACCAGCTACTTTCTTACTGGGACTGCAGAACAGGGGGGCCATGCATAGAAATAATAGATATAGAATGCGTACTTGATCACGAATCATGTCTCCACTTTTTCTCATGCGTGCCCATATAAATCCGCCATGTTTGAATTTGACTAGGAGTGCAAACTACAAAGTATAAACAAAGCTAAAACTACGTTTTCATCGTCAAAACGTTTAGCTTGTTGTCAAATTTGTAGTTTGGGGATAGATTTTGAGTTTTTTGAAGGCACAAACTGTCAAAGCAAATGTGTAGTTACAAAAACAGTGAAAATCGTGCAGCCTTGTAAACAAAGTATTTTCGCCGGTTTCTCAAAATTTACTCATAAAACATTTTTGCATGCTTTGAACGTCACTACTGTCACTGTTTTGCTAATATCTTATAAGATTACAAAACGATAGTTCTTTCTTCGTCGGATTTCGTTTTTCTTTGATGTAAACGAAGGTTTTTTATTTTTTTGAAACAAAAATATTTAGTTGTCAATAGAATGTAAATTGTCTAAATAATCGTCGAAAACTATGGTTTCAAAAGCGTTGCCTCAAGCTCAAGCAACACAGAAAAATATGAAAAGTAATTGTGTAAGTTTAAAAAGATTACTGAACTTCATTTATATATTATATTATATCATAAAAAAGTTGAAATATTTATAGAACATACCTATTGAGTTTGTCTTGATCTTTCGGGTTTTGTTTTGGCTTGCACAACAACCTTGAAAATTTATTTTTAAACGATGATTTCTGTATATATTCTGTTCAGAACTGTTGCTTTTCGTAAAAAAAACGACTAGAATGGGTTTTTAGACACTTTTTTCACTTTTTTTCTATTTTAAGTCTCGATATAAAAATTTTTGCAAACTTTGCATTTGAAGAAACAATTTGCACTCTCTGCAACCGCGCGAAATTCCCACTGAAATTCCCTGCCGCCGGGGAGTCTGGGAACCAAAATGCCCTTATAAATCCGCCATTTTGTGGAGACAATGGATAATAAAAAATTACTGGATAAAATCTGAACAGCCTGCCTATGTGAAATAGCTCCCGATCCATGTAAAAATGATCTGTTGATATTTTGTAAAAATGATCTGTTTAATTAATATACAAAAGAGATGGCATAGGCATCAACATGCAGAAGAACATGCAGAACAATTACAAAATGAAGTTATAATTATAATACCATGCATAACAATTAATTATAATTAATAAATAATTATATAATTATCATAACTTTATTGCAGTGTAAATAAGTTTTATAGCAATTAAAATTATACATTTTTGGTTTTTAAATTGTTTACTGCTAATAATTTTACAAAAAATCAAATACACCTTTGCAGAATGTATGTCACTTTGGCTAAGGAGCCTTGTTTTCATGTATGTGG
Source organism: Paramuricea clavata (assembly GCA_902702795.2). Lineage (NCBI taxonomy): Eukaryota > Metazoa > Cnidaria > Anthozoa > Malacalcyonacea > Plexauridae > Paramuricea > Paramuricea clavata. The sequence continues at coordinate 5,476 of CACRXK020005129.1, forward strand.
CATGAGTTTTAGTCCGATGTCTCAATCATGAAAATGACCCTATAGCCAAGGTGACATAATTTCTGGAAGCATGTAAAATACAGTATTTCAGTTTTCAAAGATGTGACTTGGCACTGTATCTTGCCACCCAGAAAGGAGTGTGTCATTGTGGAATAAATCTGCAATAAAAAAGAATAGATTAATTATACAGGTTGTACAAGAATCCACCAGTAACATAAGTATAGCATATAATCAAGGTAAACAAAAGAATGTGACCTAACATACTCCTCAGCTTAAACCAGGGGTATCAGAACTATGAGTGTACTTAATATAAAAGTACATTATTTTTTCAGAGTGATATTTACCGAGAAAACTTGTAAGAAAACAGGCCATCCTGGGAATGAGGTGTGATCACACATGTATGCCTTGGCACATACCTCAGCTAAACTTTATTACCTCAGCTAGGGAGAAGTGTGATTTATCTCAAGCCTCTATATTACTATTTATATGACACAAAAATCAAGAAGTATATATCCCCAACCATGCAAGAAAGCTAGGTAGAAACTACCTTCCCAGATCAGCTTCCAGCACCCCCAGCTCATACATAAGTGGTGCATAACACAAAACCTAATTCCCTCTTTTAAAAATAGTCTGATAATAGATGTCAAATAAGATATAAATGTCTAAATAAAATTGAATATGAAAATACGTTTTTACCTTTGTAAATCCGAGTGTAAATCCATATGTTTCAAGTATCGTCTTTTCCCACATTTCTTGAGTTTTTAAAATTGGTTTGTCGCCACGGGCGAGATTAAACACGTACGACTTGGATATCTTTGACCAATGTTCAAAGGCAGAAAGTTTATCTCGAAAACATTTTAAAAAAGGATTCAAAACAACGAGAAGTCGAGAACTATATTATCTGCAAAACTGTCTTGCAAAAACCAGGGGGGGGGGGGTTGAAAACTGCCGTGGGCTCAGAATTAAGCCTGGTCAGTGGTAACTACTATGAGAATAAAGTAAGTGTTGTCATGGAAATGGCGTCATTTTTCATCAAAATCCGCCATGTTTTTGCAGACACTTCGTTGACTGAACGAAGTATAGGAGCAGGTCCTCCAGTTATTATACATCTCAGTGGTACAAACGCTCAGGTTGATGCAATACTGATGAAACAGGATTGAACAATGTTTTGCTGCCCACATTGTTCATAGCTGTCAACAATATTGAACAATATTGTTACACCCGATTCAGGCTCAACAACATTGTTCAATATTGTTGACAAGTGTGAACAACGTGGGCAGCAAAACATTGTTCAGTCCTGTTGAGCAACGGGCTCGCCGTTTTTTGCCGTGTAGAGTGGGACTTCTGTATAGGTCCTTATTCTGTGCTCAGGGGACAATTCTATTTTCAGTTCAATAGTGTAGATTCAATGAAGATACTACAAACTGTCAACATCAAATGATGGCGGCGTGTGCATCCTTGCCTAGAATTACATTCCAACTATCTCCGTATCTAAAACACCCACTGGCTGCTACTGGTTGGAAGGTGAGAAATGAAAATAAAATAGCATGCAATAAAGTAATTTATTTATATCTGGTTCACACAGAAGCGAATATTCTTAAACAATTACCCGAAAGGTGAGCTGTTCTCGAAATATACAACTAGGATATCAAATTACATAAGACACGTATATGCATTTAAGACATAACCTAGTTTCTTTATTAAACTCATTATATAAGACTTAAGACCAATAGCAATGGATAAACAATCAAATCGGTTTTAAGGTATGAATAATTTAATGGCATGTGATTTTAAAATGCATCTTAGCAAAACCTGCAAACTTTAAAAATTACATAGTACAGTTGAAACTTAAATGTTGTTATAATGTTTGCTATAGTAACGAAGTATCGGACATGTGGAATATATAGATTTTCGTAAAAAATGTACATTGTCTATGCACGATTGTCCATGAAGGGCTATTGCTTGCTATTATAGTTCTCGTCTCGAAATCAAAAGCGTATACTATAATACTAACTCGTTATAATGACGATGTAACTGCAAAATTATTCAGTATAGGTCAATAACCTCTATCAATTTCATTATACAGGGTGATCCAAATAACCCCAAAACTATTGAAATAACGTATTGTTAGAATTTGAATGTCTCGCCACTCTGCTAAACCCACATGCAAGTGCATAAAAGCTTGACATATAGTGTAAATTTTATGCCAAAAAGAAACTGTTTAAGAAACTGCTTTAAATTCCCAAGAGCAGAAAATCGTGCGTTTTATAAAGATATTTGAATCTCATAAGCCAATACAGGTATTTATAATTTATACACCCTGTCAATATTTTACGCATCTTTGCGTTCAGCTAATAGTGCTTGGGCATTCAAATTCTAACAATACCGACAATACGTTATTTCAATAGTTTTGGGTTTTGGGGGACACCGTGTAGACTGTTGTGCAGAGACAATACAATTCTAAATTTAAACTTTGAATCTGCAAAAAATTTGCATTGCATGACGCACGCAATATTCCAATAACATTGCAATGAATTACATACGAAATACAAAGTGACTATATGACCGGCAGCCGGTCACGGTTTATCAAATACTAAAGGGCTAACCTGAAGTTCAGGCCCTAATTTGAAATAGGGCCTGACACAAAACCTGTCTAGACCGTGGGACGCCCACATGTTATTTTTAGACACACATGCAATATGATTGTCAGGTGTTGTAGATTTCGTTACACAAAAAAATTATATTCTCATGAACATGTCCGCAGAGTGTGCATTTTGCTTTTTAATTAAACTTTAAAATTCAAGGTACTTTTATATAATTAAGAGTCAGTTTCTCTATTTAACCGAACACCAATTTAACAAATATTTAATTAGTTCTGTGCACGGCTTGACTGCCAAGCTTTCTCAAGATCTCAACTTGCTGCACGCATCCATACTCTAACGACTAACGGGCTAACAACAGCAACAATGAAGTTCTCAATCGTGCCACGAAGAAGGCGATGTAGCTCTGAAAACAACGCCGGTAGGACCTGATATTAAAAATAAGACTTTTGCCGGCGAAGCCAGTTGGCAGAACATCTTGGCTGTCAACAACAAGCTTTCGAGTTACATGACTAGTTTGGCTGTTCTTTCAGCGTCGTGTGTCCAAAATTCGTCAAAGATTTTGATGAAGCCCTTTCAAAATACTATTTGTTTGATTTATTTTCTGCCATAAAGCATAAAAGAAAAGAAATTCGAAGAAATCTATAATGGAATTTGTTACACGTGCGTTTGACCTTTATATTAATTGTCTTATTGTCGCCTTGAGCCCTTGACCGAGCTATTTTTAAAACTGTTGTTTATGTGAACTTGCAACCAATAAAAGTCCTTCATGATGCTGAACAACCAATCAGATTTCCCGTCCACCAGATGGACAGGAATCCCACAGTTTAGATAGGTTTTGTGTCAGGCCCTATTCTGTGATTAGAGCCTGAACTTCAGGTTACTAAATGGCCGGCAGTTTAGTGATATAAAAACTTTTGTCTGCGTTAGCTTTTACCAAGGTTGCAACCTCGTTCCCAGGCTATTAGAGAGTTTGAGCAAGAGAACGAAGTCGCACGACGACGACGTGGTTGACAATTTTTGCCTGTCTTGCACATTATCTTGCGCATTCTGAGTTTAGGGTCAGGAGTGAGGACAGATTAGCGATTCATGTATAGCTGTTTGTGAATGCTGACTCAAATCCTTACCCTGATCAGGATGAAACAGCGAGACATGAATCCATATCTCGTCTTCGTTCTTCTGCCTTCGTTCACAACGAATATTATGGCAAAATTCGTTGTAAACTTCGTTCTGCACGAAGGCAGAAGGACAAAGACGGAATATAGTTTCATGTCTCGTTGTTCCCTTCTGGATCAGGGCAAGAATTATGGTCAGTATTCATAAACAGCGACACATGGGAAGACACGTTGAGCAACTACCAATGACGTCCAACTCACTATGCGCAAGATAATGTGCAGGCGGCAAAAATTGTCAAGTATGCCTTGGCGTACTTCGTTGTCTTGCTCAAACTCTCTATATGCTCTTGGAAAGCAAAGACCCTGGTCGGAGCTGGTCACGTGACGCATTGAAAATTGATAGCCCAAGAGGGGGGTGGAAAAGTCTCATATTACATGTTTCCACTTCCGCACTTCGATTGCAAGGAGTGGCCGTTCTGTACAATCATTAATTCATCTTCAAGAATCATATATACCTCAAACTACTTGCTAAATTGGTTTCAGTTTGCTTTTAAATTATACAAACTGCATGCTAAAACGCAGATTCTTATGGTAACAGAAAATTCAGGAAATCAAGCAACGAGAACATATGACTGTACGCTTTGAAATATTTTTATTTTCTCGGGGTTCCCCGGGTTCGGGCGTAGTTTTATTTCACGCATACGTTTCTATTGTGGCTCTGATATTTATAATATGCTTATAATATGCCAATAAATTGTTCTGATATGGACATGGTATAAATTTTGTTAAACAGATGTCTCGAAAGCGACTGTTTATAGGTCGTAGGATTAGCGCCTTGCCGGTCTTAAACGTGACACATTTGGACACAAGCCAAATACACATTGTGAATGTCCATTCTACTGATTCTAAAACTGTTTATAGACATATTGCTCTAGATTTTTTTTTAAATGGCTATCATCGTTTATATTAAACACCAGGAAGACAAAATATAACGTACAAAATTGTTTGAAATCGACAGTGCACAGCTGACATACGACAATTCATCTGCAAGAATTTCCTTTTTTGTCTGCACGAGTACCTGTTTGTTGAAGCCAAAATATTGCACAGCATCTCCTATAAATTCTATCGCCATTTACCCTCTCCCCTTAAATGCAAAGGAATGACAGCCGAAAAGGTTTAGCAAAGTATTTTTTATTATATCTGGTATAAAGTGTCCTACGTTTTATCAGGGACATACATAATTCATAAACTGTATATGCACACGAAGTCTCGCTTATATTAATGAGTTTTACTGTAGCAAACCTTTTAAATTTTCCATTGATAGATAGGTTGTTTGCCTCCAGTATTGTTTGGTAAAACAGACTAAACTTCTAAAATGTCGATTCCAGTATACGATAAAGATTAAAGTTGATTTAAATATTGATAACTCACAGCGGCATTAATCCATTATACAAGTCTAAAGAAGCTGGATTATTCTTCAATAAAGCCCTCAATGGAAAATGCCAATGTCAGTGAAAGGTCTAATATTATACAGGGTGTCCCAAAAAAAAGTGACACTATAGAAATTATCTCATTGTTCTTAAGCCGCTCTTAAACGCGCGTGATTACACGCCTGGGAATTTAATGGAACTTGTATTTACATTTAAGCATTTTAAAACGTTTTCGCTTTGTCCAAATATTTTAACGCCCGAGTCAAGCAAAACTAATAAACGGTTTGCTTTTTACACTGACCTGAAAGGTCAAGTGTCTTAAATCCCTAGTTTTCTGTTTTCTGTTTTTTTCGTCGTCGAGAAATCGAGTTTGCGTTTGCGCATCGCAGGCTCAGGGTCCAACGATTAATCCAAAATGCCATCGATCAGTTCGACTCCACGATTCATATATAATAGTAAGAAGCTGGTATTTATGTACGTAATAGTCGGTTCATGTCATGCTTGTGGTGCATTTTTCGTTTATTAGCCCATATATAGACTTATATGGATTTATACGCACGCGCACAATTCCGAACTCCAATGGTGACATATTCAATCCAGTTTCAAAATGGCGCCTTTTGGCTGAGTGATCAGAATATATTTCACACAGTTTCGTTGAATTTTCAAAGAGTTGTGCCGGTTTCCTATGGATTTTACGTTGTGTCGCACTCTGAACTTTCTTGCGTGTTGAATTAATATGTGTTCCTTCGTGTAACGACTCGAAAACCCCAAAATTTGGACCCAGCGAATTTTACAAAGGACAAGTTAAAGGTTCGACAGTTTGACTTTTTAACTAATAAACAACTGTCTATAAATATACGTTGTAGAGTCATAAACATCCGTGGTGTAGTTGTGTTCATTTTTTGTCGCACTCTGGACTTTTCTGCATGTTGAATTAATGTTTTTATTTTTGTATTATACGACTCTAAAATTTGGCTTTGAAAATTTGGCCGACCCGGCGGATTTATCCAATCAATATGTTGTATTAAACGACTCGAAAACCCCCAAATTTGGACCCGACTCGAATTTGTACAATATAGTGGAATATAAGCAAGTACAAGTTAAAGATTCTACAGTTTATTTTGATTTATTGCATGGTTCTCATTTGTCTAATACAATAACATTTAGTTCACAAGGGCAAGTTAAAGGTTTGACCATATTAAGATACATGTATTGAAATTCGCGCAATAGCTACTAGAATTCGCGCAAGTAAAGATAAAGGAGCGTTCAAAATACCAAAAAGAACTAAGACATTTATTGTATGGTTCTCATTTGCCTAATAGAATAACATTTAGTTCACAATATAATATAAACACAATATAAACAAGGAAAAGTTAAAGGTTTGACAGTTTCACTACACAATGTCGACAATATACCTTAATACATGTATTAAAATTTGCGCAGTAGCTACTACTTGGTGCGCCAAACGCTTTGTAGTAGCTATACTAAAGATAAAGTGTGCCTTCAAAATACCTACAAGAACTAAGACATTTATTGTATGGTTCTCATTTGCCTAATACAATAACATTTAGCTCGACGCGAATTTTAACTAGTATCATATTTCATAATATAATGAACAATGTAAACTAGCCAATTCTTTTCACCTACAAAATGTCGACAATATACCTTAATACATGTATTAAAATTCGCGCAGTAGCTACTAGAGTTCGAGCAAGTAGTAAAGATAAACCTTGCATTCAAAATACCGAGACATTTATTGCATGCATGGTTCTCATTTGCCTAATACAATAACATTTAGTTCACAATATAATATAAACAAGGAATAGTCGTTCGATTTGGCTATACTGTTTGCTCGTTTTGAATGTGTATTGATCGATTTCAATAACGATTTACATATTAGTCTGCTCGATTCGAGTAAGTGTTGCCCGATTTGTATCATTGGTGATTTGGTGTTCGACTTATAACTATTGGACCTATTGAATTTTGACAGTAAAAACGCGCCATGTACAATACATGTATTAAAATTCGCGCAATAGCTACTAGAATTGGCGCAAGTAAAGATAAAGCGGTGCGTTCAGTGAAATACCAACAAGAACTAAGACATTTATTGTATGGTTCTCATTTTCCTAATACAATAACATTTAGTTCACAATATAATATAAACAAGGAAAAGTTAAAGGTTTGGCGTTTGAATTCTACTAGAATTGAATTTTGACAGTAAAAACGCGCCATATAATACATGTATTAAAATTCGCGCAGTAGCTACTAGAATTGGCGCAAGTAAAGATAAAGCATGCGTTCAGTGAAATACCAACAAGAACTAAGACATTTATTGTATGGTCAGTTCTCATTTTCCTAATACAACTCAACTCATAGTTATTATGTGCTCATTTGTTATCATGTGCTCATTAATTCTTATATCAATATTGGAACATGATCACGGAATACTGCGTAGCGCAAAATCTCCATTCTTCAAAAACGTATCGTTCAAGGCAACTGAAAGGCGAAGAAGACAATGATATATTGTATCTGACTGCTTCACTACTCAGAAATGATCCACGATCATGATTTGATAAAGTTGAATATGGTCACGTGATTTTCGGTGTGAACCTGAGATACTATCTTAGATATTATTACTAATATCTGATATTAAACTAAATGTGATTAAAGCACAAGAGATGTTACCTATGTCTCATTTTATATTTTTATTTTTTTCCTATGAAGGTTTGTTACTTGTGCAAAAGCGCAACTTTAAGTTTCAAACAGTTTCTGCCTTCTGCTTTTTGTTGTCGAGTTTATATTGATTTTCTTTGGATAAATCTACCGCTGAAACTGTTCTATACGAACTCTCTTGCTACCCATTTCCTTGTCTATTACACCATAGCCAATTTCGTTCCCCGAGCCTGCGATCCTCGGGAAGGAAACGAAGGCTCTGGGATAATCCGTTGCCGAAAGCCAGGAATTCTGGCTAAGATTGAAGTGCACATTCCATATCAGCGGCCAATCAGATTCCTCCCTGAAACGGATTATCCCAGAGCCTTCGTTTCCTTCCCAAGGACCGCAGGCTCAGGGAACGAGATTACACCATAGCACGCATGTCATCATTTTCAGGTCAGTGTGAATGCCTGAGTAGGCGTCTTGTTTATTTTAAATTCCGGAAGCAGAAGTTTATGCACCTGTGGGATCAACTTAGTGCTAGGGCATTCAAATTATAACAATAGGAAAATTTCTATAGTGCCACTTTTTTTTTAGACACCCTGTACATGTTGCAAATTACTGTATATACAAAATATGAAATAATTTATATAGAGTACAATACCAGTGTCTGGTGCATTTATCGTCCTAGATATTCAAGTTGTACCGCACGCACGGAAACGCATGTACGGAGTCTTGGCGTTTGTGTGATAACAGATAGCTAGCTACACTTCGACATTATCTTTCTTGATCGTTGAGTTTCAGCAATGTAAATGAAATGAATTTTATAGCCAGTCCATAACGGGTTTTAATCCTGTGCTTTTACAGTCAGAATAGCACTATTGTTAGCATATTGTTTAAGCCTAGTTTCCATTTGGTCGTTAGTTGTCGCTGGCACGACAAGCGGTAGATGTGAAATAGTCTGCTATAATAATAGTCTTTTTGTGTGATATGCAAATCAGTCTTAATGATTGCAGAGTTTTTTGTTGACACTCTATTACATCTGCCACATGTCGTGCCAGCGACAACTAACGACCAAATGGAAACTAGGCTTTACACATGCATGTTTTGGCGATGTTTGGGAAATCAAAGCCAAAGGATCCCGTTACAAAATAAATCTTTTGTTTTGAATATCGGACAGGATACACTTCAACTATAAAGAACCATATCGTTCGTTTAATACCGTTTGATCGATCAGTCTGTGTAGAAGATATGTATGTTTCTACGGCGATACGTGCTAAACTTCGCAGGCAAAGCGCGTGTGTAGTGTTTTTCTTGCAAGTGAAATATGATCCAACTTCTCGCTTCAAATGTAACGCAGCACTTATTATTGATGACATTCAGTATAGCAGGAAGTCTTGTCATGATCGGTATGAATTTAGAACAGTTCCTTTCACAATATCTTGTTGCAAATTACATTTTTATCACCCGAAATTATAACACATAAAGTTGCAATTTTCCAAACGCAACAAACAGACTACTCTCCTACCCCTCCCTGAGATCAAATTCAATTTACCCCCAAAATCTGGGGGTTCACGTGACCAGCTCCGACCAGGGTCTTTGCTTCCCAAGAGCAAATAGCCTGGGAACGAGGTTGCCAAGGTTGCTGTTGGCGTATTCGGCAAAGGCGCTGCGTGCGGAAAGTGAAGCGGGGTCGGGATGTGCTTTGTCTGACTTAGCATTGTTTTTTCTTACAATTTTTTAAAACTTTTTTTCCGGCTTTTCTAACTCTCAAATGGTTAGGGTTAGGGGTTGGGGTTAGAGAAGGGTTTGGGGTTGGGGATTGGTTTATCTTATAAAAATACAACTTTAACTATAGTGACTGTATACTGCCGGCCATTTAGTGTTTGATAAACCGTGACTGGCTGTCGGTCATATAGTCACTTCGTAATATTAAATAACATTCCTCGAGGTGAAATATATATATTTCATAAAAATATATAGAGGATATTAGACGGTTGCGAAGAGATATGGATTTTATGTTCGAGTGGCAAAAACAATATATCACAAGTGAGCGCAGCGAACGAGTGAGATATTGTTTTTGACACGAGAACATAAATCCATATCTTCTCGCAACCGTTTAATGTTCTGTTTATTATATGGACTATTCAGAGTGACAAAAATACACACAAAGACGACATGTAAATAAGCACGCGAAAGACCAGTATAAAAGCGATATTTTTTAATTATAGCAAACAAACATAAATAGACTTATCTCAAGATGTCTTTTGAATGTTTTCGTTTTATTTCCAGCGTTGAATTTCAATTTATATACGCACCAAAGACCATTTGTATTTTCAAAACAACAACAATGAAAATGGCGGGAAATTTTCAGAACTTCGTATGTCACTAGCAGGGGTGAAATACGGAAAATACGCGCACCTGGCCCCGGATGTAGTGACGTATGAGTTCTACGAGTATTTTAGTTTCCAGTAAACACCATTGTCCATATAATAAACCGTTGATCTAGATGGATTACTTAGTAGATTATAGCTGTCTTCATCGGCCTTCAAAGTTGTGTGTTACTACTTACCTTTATTATTCTCACCATTATTAAACTACTTCTATAATTTTTGTACCTTACTTAGTTTAACCCTTATCATACAGTTCCGTAGAAAGCGTTTTTAGATGGGTGGGGCTGCTAAAATCGTACAGGCGGGTTTGCCACTGAAAGGTTCTTACTAATATTTTGTAAGTTTCTTCCTTCTAGTTTCTGATTTGATATTTGAAGTACACATATATTTTTAGTTTCAGAAAACTCACCTCAAAATGCCATAAAGTGCATGAGGGATTATAAGTTAACAATACATTCATTCGTTCCTCGCTTGCTCATTCATTGGTTCGTTAATTGGCTCAATACAGTTTGAAAGAAATCACAAGTTGCTATTATGGCAACAAGACGTTTTAAGATGGCGGATATTTAGGATTTAAAGTGATAATTTAACAGGAAAATTACATCGATGGTTCCCAAATTTTATATCATACAATGATTTCTACTACTATCATTTATAGACCCTCTGCTCTGGGAATTCGGCGAAATATTATCTGAAGTGATGATATTTCCCGAAGGACTTTGTTCCGAGGGTAATTTTTATATATAAGCCGCCAAGTTGAGAATATAAAACTTGCCACATTAAGGCAAGTATTTATCACTTTTCTTTCAAAACACATCTCGTTTTGAATTAATATTGATGATTACAATTTTCAAAATTTGCTTCAAAATTTTCAAAATAAACAGCTTTCTTCGAAGTTTAAAACTCAACCATCTTGTTTGCGTGGCCTTTTACGTGAATCAAATCATCCGAGTGATATGACTTCTATCTCATCTGACGTATGTTTAGGACGGGGTGGGGGGTTCGAGATCGATGTCAGTTTTCGGCGGCGGCCATTATGAAGTGATTTGAACAAATTTCAGACAAAGATTTAAATAAAAAATAAAACCGAAATTTTTTTTACCGATACACAGCCAATTTCGCGCAAGTCGGAACAGATTTGCAACAGATCTGTTAAAACCTGTTGTCAACAAGCCGATATCTGGATGCGTTCGCTCGCCTTGTACCTGTCTGTTCTGACAGGTCCGCAACGGCCTGTCAACAGGTCTGTTACAAGCTGTTGTGACAGAGCTGCAGCAATGCTGTTTTCAACAGTCCTGTCGCAAGTTGTTGTGACAGAGCTGCAGCAATGCTGTTTTCAACAGGCCTGTCGCAAGTTGTTGACACAGAGCTGCAGGAATGCTGTTTTCAGCAACTTGCGACAGACCTGTTAGGCTGTTGCAAACCGAGGGAAGCGCCTTATGAAGCTTGTGTATACACTATATTTTGAACAAAAAACGGACAAACAGGTTGCCATATTTTCGTTGTAGTGTTTCGTGAAATAGCCAGACTTTCATATAAACACTTATAAACAAACTTGCGAGATAGTTTTTGAGCAAAACAGCCGAAAAAATACGACAAATTCAAGAAAGGTTCTTATCGTAAACAATTTTCAAAATTAATTGGTCTTTAAGTACGACCAAAATATGACAACCTACTTGCATATTTTTCTTCAAAATAGTACATACATACAATAACACAAAGCTTCAATAAGGCGTCTTCCTCGCTCGCAGATTTCATTTGAAATTGGAAAGAAATTATATAACGAATTTCATATTCATATCAACAATGAAGAACGTTGCAGTGAACACTCGGTTGCTCATGTATTTTTCATTTCTTAAGCTCTAGATCTTGTATTCTCATTGCCACAGTTTCTTCAAAATTCAAAACAGCTTTGTACTTGTTTGATTTTGTTTGAGGCAGTTGTCGAAATTTTGTTTGGCTCAAAATTCAAAACCAACTAAACATGATTACGTGATTGATATGCTTGTAATATTTCGTCCAATTGCAACGAGGAATGATGACGTGTGCACACGCCTTTATCCAATCAGATTAAAGAAATATAGCGATAACACACGTCAGCAAATTGGAATTTGGATTTTGGAAATCGGAATTATTTTTTAAAAATAAAACAGCGGCTTTTGCATTTAATCAGAGAATAGATACTATAGACTATAGTCTCTCCTATGTGATTTAATATTGCCACCAATGACAATGATTGAATGATAAAGTGAAGCCGGAAGTGTTCATTTCGTGCGATTTTTCTCTATACTCACATTTTCGATTTGTTTACCAACAACAGGCTTGTTGAAACTTGTTGTGACAGGACAAAAATTGTTTGTTGTGGACAAGTTTGTCGCAGGTCTGATAACAACCTTGCTGCAGACTTGACAAAAACAACTCGCGACAGGTCTGTTGGAACAAGTTGGAACAGACCTGTTGATTTCAACAGACTTGCTGCAAGTTGTTCTATCAGACCTGTTATCTCTTGTTAGTGCATGTCAACAGCTTGCGACAGACCTGTTCCCGCAAGCCTGTTACCGCTTGACGAAACCAACAGACCTGTCGCGACTTGTTGACAACTTGCCGCAAGCCGGTAAAACCAACAGCTTGCGACAGGCCTGTGAGATTTCTGGCTATGTTAGTTATTCATACTAATTTTTTTGCTGAACAAAATTTTTTTTAAATTGAGTTTATAAGTATATATTGGAAAAATATTTTTTCAGTATGGACCTTGCAGCCAGTAAATAACATATAACTTATATACTAATATTATACTTCAAATTCAAAGAGTCCAATCAGAAAGCTATGTTTGTGCCACGTAAGCATGGAATTTATCATCGAATCACGCCTTACGACATTTTGATAGATACTTAACAGTTTTTAAAGGTGCTATTAAAGTGCAAAAAATACGGTAAACAAATTTGTGGTCAAACTATTACATATTTCTCAAAATCCGTCTTTTCAACAGTTTTTTTTTATTTATAATCGAAATTTGTTTCAATAAAAAAATTTTGAACTCGGTGTATTATCTCATACCTAACGTATTAGCGGCTTTCCTATAATTGGCTACGAGGAGGTGCGTTCAATCTCGAACCCACCTGTTGACGTATGTTTAGGAGGTGGGTTCGAAATCGATGTTTCCGCGGCGGCCATTATGAAGCGATTTGAACAAATTTCTGACGAAGATTTAAATCAAAAATAAATTCACTCTTTTTAATTGTTATATAATTTTTTTTTGGTATTTTGTTTGATGAAAATGGAATATTAATTCTGTATTCAAAGTGGAAGAGAAGAAAGATGGCCGCAGAAATTTGTTCGGTACGGGCAGGTTTATATACATATTGGCAATGTTTTCGCAGAATGTGTGCAATTTCTCTTTTCAAGAATAAGGGAATATTGTAGAGAATTGTTTTAGCTTTAATTTAAGCCTAAGTTTGTTTGTTTGCGCAGGATGTTGACGGCTAAAATGTTCGTAATCCAAACAAGAAATTATATACTAAAATACGTAAATTCTTTAGTACTTTTTACCGAAATGACATGTGATAAAAACCAAACTTTGCGAGGTGGGTTCGGGAAACTTCCAGCCACCCGAGGTGCGTCCAATCCCGGACTCACCGAACCTGCAAGCAGTGCCGTAGCTAGCATTTAGGGGTTAACCACCCCCCCAATACCCCCCCTCGCTACGGCCCTGCCTGCAAGTATGTTTGTTATAAGATGTTATTTTGTACCCAACTATTACACTATCTTGTAATGAATCTCAAATAGCAAAAAATCTGCCTTCTTCAACACTGTTTTTCCAGGTTGATTTAAAGGCTAAATTACCTCGCTAAAAACACGTAAAATAAAGGTCAAAATGCATGTATATTTCTCTCTGTCCAAAAAACGTATACATATAAAATAGGTATGTGCACGCAGGGCCGTAGATAGACCGATAGATAGACCGTCTGCCCGCGATAGATAGACCGACACGCAGGGCCGTAGATAGACGGATTTCTTTTGAAAGCGATGTTTTTACAGCATGTGAACAATGAATAAATGCATTTATTATATATCAATAGTCAAAGTCGCATTTTTCTAGTGTTTTATTGGTCGATAGCATATCACGTGAGAGTGACGAAATTAGACTGTCTCCCTCGCAACAGCGCGAGAGGGAGATAATACGTTATCGACCGGCGAATAACAAAAAAAATCACGTGCGCCATCACGTAAAGATGCGACCTTTGAACATGCCTAAAAGCGCGCGATTTGTTAGCTATTTTTATATTTTCAAATTATTTATAAAAAAGCGAATATGGAAAGGTTTGCCAGCAAAAATGACGTCGATATCGAGTCAATGCTGGCAGACAAGGACTCAAAGTCAACAAAAAAGGCAACTAAACAAGCTGTGGAAATACTAAGAGAATATTGTGCCGAAAAAGAACTTCCTACGGAGTTTGAAAATATAAACAAAGTAGAACTTGACAACCTACTTAAACACTTTTATGCTAATGCAAGAAAAAAAGACTGAACACTGTACAGTAAAAGCACTATGAACTCAATACGATATGGGCTTGCACGATATTTAATGAATGAAAAGAAAGTAAACATCGTGGAGGATGTATCCTTCGGTTCGTCAAACAAAGTATTTTCTGCATTACTCGTTGAACTGAAACGAAATGGCATGGCTAAAGTTGACCACCATCCAGAAATTACGCCGGACGACTTACAAAAGCTGTACTTAAGCTTCGATTTAAACACTCCTAAAGGACTGCAGCAAAATGTATGTTTGATATAATGTTTCATCTGGTCAGAAGAGGACGAGAAAACGTGCGAGAACAAACAAAAGACACGTTCGCGGTAACTATTGACTTGCAGAATAGAAGATACGTTTACCAGGCTGTCGACGAGCTCGATAAAAATCACCGAGAAAATGACGACCCCCAAGATTCCACAACAGATAGAAGAATGTACGAGCAACCAGGTGCACTATGTCCAGCCAAGTCATTTGAGTTGTATCTTTCGAAGCTTCATCCCGAGTTAAAATGCCTTTGGCAACGACCGAAGGAAGCAACAGCTGACATCTGCTGGTACTGTAACGTACCGGTCGGAAAGAATACCCTTGGCAACTTCATGAAAAATATTTCAAGAGCAGCCGACCTGTCCAAAGAGTACACAAACCACAGCATACGAGCGACGGCTATAACGGCCGTCCTAGACTACTCCAACTTCGAAGCCAGGCACATTCTGGTCATAAATCAGAAGCGAGCATCAGAAGTTACTCACGTCGCCTTTCAGAAAACAAGCAAAGAGAAATTTCCGAAACACTTGGTCAGGCGTGTGGATTTCCTTCTGAAATTGAAGAGACAACCTTGTCTTCACCTTCAGAAACCCGGCTAGAACTGACGTCCAGCCAGTACGAAAATACAATATGCTTCTCTCCTCTACCATTCGTTGCCTGGCTCACCGGTTCTTCACGCAACACAAACAAACACTCTTAAGAATGTCACGTTTGCAAGTGGTGCATTCAATAATTGCAATGTAACCTTTAATTTTAATAGCAAGTAGTTTCTCTATCCTTGAATGACTGTTAATGACTGTTGTTTAGAGTGTTGTTTACTTTTTCAAATAAATTGCATGCTTTTTATTAAACATTTGATCACTTTATAAACTTTCGCTTTTAAGCAACTGTGTTTATTAAATTTAACGTTTTAACAATAAAATATTTCATGCATTTACGTACGTTCATTTGTTCTTTAATTTGTTGTTTCTTTGACTATTGATATATAATAAAACACTTATTTACTGAGACCTCGGGAAATCAGTGTGTTTTGTGGACCCTCGACCGTCGACGGTCTCGGGTCCACAAAACACACTGTTTCCCTCGGTCTCAGTAAATAAGTGATAAATACACCCTTCTCCCCAATTATCGCGTCTAGCTACGGCCCTGCAGTGTGTACGACAAAATTGAACTGCTGCAGCAACCTTTTTATTTCTACATCCACGTTCTTACAAACCAAACACTTCTAAGTTGGAAATGCCTAGAATTCTGAACGTACAAACAGTAGAAGAAAATGAATTCATAATATGAGTGGGTTAGGCAAATTTGTTGTTTGTTTCTAGAATTCAGTCACGAGATAAGCCCGCGCACACGCACTCTCCACGTTTGCGTTTATAAAACTTAATTAATTCCTCGTATTTTGCACACTATTTAATCATTTTTAAATACATATTTGATGAAAGAGTTCGCAATTAACATGTGAGAAATCTTCACAATCGTATATTTTACTAAATCACTTTAACAAAACTCAGTAATATCAACGCATCGAATGATGGTCGAACAACAACAATTAAAACCACAATCGAGCGAAGGAAGTGGCCCTTGCATGGAAAATGTGATCTAAAATAATTTATTCTACTATTATAGAAATACATGCATGCAGCAACCAAATTGTTGAATAAGTTTAGTTCAATTTTCAAATTAATTTGCTCTCCTTTTCACTTTAATTTTTTTTAATTAAACAGATTAATTTAGGAAACCGAGCCGAAATTAATATACCCTCGCCCCGGGCTAAAGACGGTTTTCCACCAGGCTGTTTTTGCACGCGGAGCCGAAAATTGTTCTTTACCTTGTGATTTCTCGGTTGAAACTAGTTAGAAAAGACAAAGGAAAATTCCGCTGGTGGAATTAAAACCAGCTGAACGCACGGAACGCCGCTTTGCGCCGTTGGATCGGAGAAAAACACTCAAAACTGTGACATGGTTGCTTCCACAGCTGTACATTACAGTAAGTTTCCTGTACACACCACAGCGTATATGCCACTTGACTATACAGGGTATATCAAAAAAAGCGCAATCCTCGTCTGAAATGTAAATTGCTAAACAAGTAATAGACGAAAACGTTAAAGTTTACATTCATTTTAAAGCGTAGCCATTCAGCTTTCTAACAGTGGGTTGTTTCTTAAATTTGACTCATTGGTTCGCGGCTAATAATACTTTACGTTATTGCGATTGGAGATTAAAAAATTGAGATGGAATAACAAATCGTTCTCATGAAAATAACTGATTTTTTCATTAAAACAAAAAAATGTTGCATTTTATTAAATGGATTGTAACAATAAGTATAATTACGGCTTTTCTTCCACTATTTTTAACTCAGTTTGAAACTTCAAATGCGATATAATTTTGGCTTGGACCATCTAAGCTGACTGACATCAACTTGCTATAATTTCTGTTTACATTACATCGCAATTCGAAGACACTCTGTCTCAGACACCAGAATGTTTTGACAATTTTTAGCAT
>CACRXK020005130.1:8254-29124 GCA_902702795.2 Paramuricea clavata
GGGGGGGGGGGGAGGTCGACAAAATAAATTCCGGAAAAAATTTTTTCCGTCCGTTACATTTTTTCTGCAGTGAGTGCCCCCCCAGAAATCGAGAGCCAGCTACGGGCTTGATGGAGCCTAACTTATAAGCATCATTTATGAACTGAGGATTAATCCTACCTCCTCGGCAGGCATTTAAAAAAATTGGGGGGACATAATCCTTTGAAGTTTCAAATTTCAATTCCAACCTGCAAACGGGCATACTCTACCTTACGAGATTGGGGATTGCTACCGTCTGCGGAGGAACTATCCATTCCTACTTATCCATACCTTGGCATAGCTGAAATAAGTGCGGCTGACCAACTATGAAGGCAATCATTCATACGAACTGTTGGCAGATCACGAAGTCTTCCAGTCACATATTCCAGGATACCAAGCAGTAAGAGAAAAGGGATAACCTACATGGAAAACGTGTATTGAATGGTGAGCTGCTTGGAATAAACACTTCGTATTAGTAATATCCCAAGCTATGTTGTTGGAGATTGAAATTGCAAAATTACTGGAATGGTCGTTATATTATTACTATGTTCTAATTAACCGACTTGTACAACATGGCCGAAATCCCTATAGAGTATAGTAGGGATTATGGTTAACAATTATCGATGAGTTTTGTGCAATACGATTTTCTTCTTAAGGTGGCTGCCTAGGGTTTTTTAATTTACTACACTATAGTATTCAGGAGACTCCTGTTTCTTCACTTTACATGATATGAAAACGAAATTTATTGGACACATTGACAATGTTCTCCTGAACATTAAAAATTGCATCTTTTGTGTTAAAAATCTGTTGTCATGGCAACAACATGCTTAGAATAAAGCCCAAAATTTGTCTTTTTCAGGTCATTTTAAAAATTCCCTTCGGTGAAATTTTTTGAAACTTTGCATAAAAGGTCATACTTGTATAATGATTTTTTCCCCTCAATTTAAAAAAATTAAATCGATACGTTTCTTAGAAAATTTAAAAAACGTCAAAAATCAATATTAAAAATTTTCCCTTCGATTTAATTTTTTTAAAAAAGGATATTTCACTTGCTGTGCCGGTACTAAAAAATGTGCAAAGTTTTAAAAAATTTTACCGAAGGAAAACGGAGAAATTTGGGATTAATTTTCGCAATTTTACTAGATTTTTACGCGAACAATTTAATACCCCAACTGACGTGTACAGGCATTCTGCAGAACAAGGCAAGACTTTTTTGAAATCACAAAATATGAATTATGTTTGATATACTGTTTATAACTGTGTCGGTTATTGGTCAACTAAGCGTGGATTATACATGTAAAATTGACAAAGATATTTAGGTAATTATTAATTATGATTTCTTGATATTAATTTGAAAAATGTTTGTCAAAATTCGTCCCGTGCGAGTTAGTACATACGTCGGATATTTTCGCAAAATGCCCGTTCAAATTTCAGTTTTTATGGTGGTATGTTTAGAGTTTCGGCCCTGCTCATTTCACCAGTAGAGCTAGGGCTCATTATTTAAGTCATCTTTATTGTCATAAGTGCTGCTAGATTGTGGAGAAAACACTGCAAATTCTTGAGAAAACTTTATATCATATCCCAATGTTCGCGATCGAACCTGGCGTACGGCGGTTCAAAAAACTTCCAGAATACCGCTTGAAAAAAAACAAGTTTACATTATCTTCTCCCGAAACATCACATCCAAGTATCGTTTTGTCTTTTAGAACTATTTTTATGCTTTCAACTAAAGCAAAGTTCACACTTTTGTTTCAAAAGAGTTCCATATAAAAACACAACGTCCGTTCGAAGTCACACAAGTTTTAAGGCCTGTTTAAACGGATCCAACATTGTTGGACCAACATCATCCAACAATGTTACTATACTAGATATGACTGCTTCTCTTTCAAATCTTTTTGGTTAGATAAGCTTTACTCAAACCCTAAACCTAGTCTTGACAAAATATTTGAAAAAGAAGCCGTTTGAGCCATTATTTCAACAATGTTGGATGATGTCGGCCCAACAATGTTGGATCCGTTTAAACAGGGCTTTAGTTTACATATATACGAAGAGTAACCCCCGGAAATAAAACCCTAGGGAGCCACCTTAAATGCAAACGGGATGCCGGTCAGAAAAGTCCCCAATCAGGAAATTGCCAGTCACTATACAGTATGTTTTATCACCCTGCAGTTGAACATAATGATTGATTGTTTGTACGGAATAAGAAATGTATAGCCTATAAGTATAGGACTTGACTTGCTGTTACCTGACTCAGCCAGCTGAAGTCTTCAGGTTCCATCGTTACAGCGTATGATTACGTCGTTAACTTGTACAAGTCGATGACTTGAAGAAGACCTGCAGCTTAAGACACAATCGAATGTAAACATAATTTATTAGATTACAATGAGACAAGGTTATTGTTTATTCACAAATTTCTATTAAAGTGCCTATACGACAATTTTCTTTATGATTGAATTGCAAAGTTAATTTAAAATCATAATATAACTTGTTATCTAAAACTTTATAATCTTTCCTGTAAATCAAGATTTTCGACTTTGTTTGATATACAAATCTGACTTAAATGACGTCACACTGCATAATGATTTTTAGAAAGAAAACGTTTCCTTGCCAAACATGTGATAATTCCACTGACATTGAAAGTGACACACTTTAAGAGCTATCAAAGCGATCATTTCGTCTGTAAATTTGAGATAATGAGAATTTTAACAAGCTACTACACAGTCTTCTGTAAAACGCATTATGCAGTGTGACGTCATTTAAGTCACATTTGTATATCAAACAAAGTCGAAAATCTTGACATACAGGAAAGATTACAAAGTTTTAGAAACAAGTTATATTGTGATTTTAAGTGAACTTTGCAATCCAATCATAAAAAAAATTGTCGCATAGGCACTTTAACGAATAATTGATGATTATCGCTTAATCAAAACAAAACGCTCCAGTACACATACATAGGATGAGCATATTTGTCATTTTTTGGCGTTGAAGTACACGCACAAAACATAGATATTGTTATAGGCCGCTAGCAGACTAGCTTATTTTTTAATGTTGTTTAATTAAAGAAATCGACATTCGCGCTGTTGCTCAACTAACGGCCATTATTATCTAAAAGTGTCCATGCATCGCAGTTTTGCAAAACAAAGAGGTTTTGTAGTTGTAAAATACATACATATATATTTATAAGAATGATGTTCTCTGAATAACCGCTTTATTTAATTTGAAGTCATACAAAGTCACGGTACATGATTTACGTTTGTCCAAGAGGTGTACAGAGTCGAGTCGTTGACTACAACCCATCCTCTTCGTTTATGTATGATGTGTATCATCATGCATACGTTGATCGTTGAATCCAAGGGTGGGTTGACTACAAAATTTTTGTAGTTCGCTATAACTACAGCTACTTCAAAAATATGTAGTCAGCTACAACTACTGCTACTTTTGAACAAAGGTAGTTCGCTACTGACTACAGCTACTGCTTAAAAAATGTAGCGAACTATTTCGCTATTTCGCTACACTATATTTTTCAGTTTTACTATATTTGGAGCATCTACTCACTCAGGCTGTAATGTAATCTATAACAAATCGACAAACAGCCAACAGTAAACACAAAGCAACATTTTTGTAAGCACTACAGTGTTCAGGAGTGCAAATTGACTATTGAGTATTGATTTTAAGCAAACTGTGTTTCAATATCATGGCGCTATTCTATCAGGTTGCTACAATTTTAAAAAGTAGCGAATAGCGATTCGCTGTTTGAAAAGTAGTCAACTACTTGGCTACTTTTAGGCAAAATGTAGTTCGCTATAACTACAACTACTGTTTTAAAAAAGTAGTCAAAAACTACTGGCTACTTGAAAATTGTAGTTCGCTACAGTAGCGAACTACAACTACTTCGCTACAACTCACCCTTGGACTTGAATCTATGATGTACAGTATATCATCATACAGGTGCATTTTATGTATGATGTATTTAACAAATAGATAATTAAGATTTTGCAGTTGTAAGATATGTGAGAAGAAAAAAAAGTGGCTCATGAGACGATGCGATGTCATACTGTGACTGTCTGTGTATCTATAACTGAACAGACAAAGGCAAAATTTTATCTATTTGTTTCACATAATAAAAAGGAAACTCGATAATTGAACAGGTAAATAGCTTTGTACTTTTTATCCACCCAAGCATTTTGAAATTTGAAAAAGTCAAAATTTTACAAATATCACACGTACATGATCTATACAAATAAAGGATTAATGCTATTGGACAAGGATTTGTATGACGTAATTCCATGCGTCTGTCCACTAATAGATCATCGCTCTCGACCAATGAAGTTAAAGCGCTTGAATTCTTAACGTTGTTATATAAATCATCATACAGACAAAGTGATAACCTGACCTTCCCCCCAACTCCTACCCTGATGGATGGAATGGAAATCTTCCCACCCCGCGGCTC
The DNA here is from genome assembly GCA_902702795.2 of Paramuricea clavata. Lineage (NCBI taxonomy): Eukaryota > Metazoa > Cnidaria > Anthozoa > Malacalcyonacea > Plexauridae > Paramuricea > Paramuricea clavata. The sequence continues at coordinate 12,723 of CACRXK020005130.1, forward strand.
ACCTACCTCCCTCCCTCCCTCCCTTTGGTGAATTAGAAACTGATAACATGAAATCCTGGATGATGACATACATCATGAAAGGATCACTGCATGTATCATGCGCATCACAAGAATGAAAAGATCATGTGGTTGATTCGCACGCTACTTTCAGCGACTCGACACGAGTCGAACATGAAAAACGACTCGGGTCGAGTCCGATACAATCAATGGATACAAACAGCTCAAGTTGTTCGAGATCAAATTTTTCACCGCCATAAATGACTGTCAAATCAGCTACTAGTTGTTCATAATAGATTCATAAAATATGGGAACGGAAACACTCTCCTTCGGGTTTGCTGATGCTTGTCATGATATTAGTCTTCGGAGTTTTCGGGCTGAATCTGGAAAAGTTTGTGGGAACTTCGTATCCGGAAACATGTAACATGTTTATTATTGTTGCGCAAGTAACAAACTCATTTTAACAATTAGCAAACAGCCAGGCAAACTTCAAGAATAAATATTTTCGAAAAAACAAACGGGCTCTTCTTTACTGGTATATACTTGTACAACACGGATTTTTTAAAGTTGCATATTTTCATAGCCCAGCGACTTATTAAACGCTCTGTGGAGCACGTTCTCGTTGCCGTTGATATTTGCCAAAACTCTCTAATTTATAGTAGAAAGAACGGCTACTAGCCGAGAAAACCAAACTACAAGTGTTTTTGTATCCTTGCCAAAGCTACACTACTTAACTTTATTTGCCTTTATTAACTTTACAGAGTGAATATTACATATATCATGCCAGTGACCTTTGCATGCTTGTGTTTACATTTTAAGTTTACATTCGGTTGTATATCTGACGAATATATACTTTCATTAATCATTACAAACATGTTGCATAAAAAGAAGAAGAGGAAGAATAGTTGATTTCGATAAATATGGGCCAATACAAACTAAATCTTGGAGATTACTTTTAAACATCTCAAGAGTCAGCCATTTTCTGGGACGCCATGCGCTCGGCAAAGGTCACTGGCATGATTCTCATGCACTCTTTAATTTAAGTACTTACCTTTCTTGTCAAAAATCCTTAAGTATATGACAATGGTCAGTGCATGCATTCACACAAAACAACCCACAAGACATCGAACGTTTTACTGTCAGCGTGGTTATGAGCCGGAAAATTATACTAGAATGTTCAAGTGAATACAATTTATAGTCGCCTTTGTCTTAGAGTAAGAATTCATTGTTTATGATCACGTCGTCGTAGAGGTTGAGTTACAGAGGTGAGAGGTTACGCCGCGTAACATATAATTTGATAACAGTCATAGTTATAGTTAATTAAACATTTAAATTAAGTAAGACAAGATGCAAACGAAATGAGCTAACCGCTGAAGATAATCATAACGGTTAAATGCCTTTCTATTTTTGCGTTTTTGAGTTATACATTTCTCAGATATATATCTGTGAGAAAATCCTCCATGAAAAATATCGCCAACATCTCCTGCGGTGACGATTTCGATAATTTGCATAAATTATGCACGGTTCCGTTACAGTTCCCCCTGTAGGTTAGCACTATTTTCCTTTCAGCAAACATATTCATTTACTTAGCCTTAAATATTCTTAGTATACAATGTAATTTATTGTATACATGAGGCTATATATAGTTTAGTAGTAACTAAGAAGCATATTTTAGTAGTAATAATATAAGCAATATTTTTCGTAATTAGGAATATAGAGGGCCACATGTTTATAATTTTTATTAATGCCAAGTGTTACTCTCTTGAAATAAAGCCTCTAATCCAATCCAATCTAATCTAATCTAATCCATTCTTCGCGAAATAAATTCAATATGGTGGAAGATTTTGATTTTGGAAACAGGGAAACCAGAGTAAACTGCAGATTTATACAAGATGTTTAAAACTGCCTAGCCGTACGCGTACATCAGTAAAACGTAAATACATGAAAACGCCAGTTTATATAATAAATTATAATATAGCATTTGTAAATTCTGAACGCTCATTGGCTAAGAGCCGTGTTGATATAACTCAATGTCAACACGGGAAATTTTCCGCCGCTTGTAAACACGGAAATTTTTCTTATTCTTCGGGCTTTTGACATTGCTATATTATAAAACAAATATAAAACATTTTTTCCGTATTGATATATAGTTATATTAACACTCGTGGAAGTTGGGAAAACTCGAAATTGTATGAAAACACTCCGCCCTTCGGGCGTCGTGTTTCCACACAATTTCTCGTTTTCCCAATTTCCACGCGTGTTGATATAACTGTATATCAACACGGAAAATGTTTTATATTTGTTGTAAAAAATATCTCGGTTTATCATCAGCGCCCGCATCCATTTTTCGTGTCGCATGGACTTTTTTTATTTTGAAAAAATCTCTATTTCCGTGCGGACCGTGCGTGGAATCCACGCGAGATTTTCACGATGGTCAGCCATTTTGAAAACACGAGTTCATATTGACAACGTGTATGATATTGCGCTTTGGTCTTGGCAATTTTTGGCAATTGCAATATTAATGAAAAGTGTAATAGCATTGAAAATATTATATACCATACAAATGTGCTGCTTGTTTGAGCATATTTTTCCGTGCACCTACTTAAATATAATTCGGTAAAAAAAAAATCCGCCCGCCCGCACGGATTTTTGAGGCAACTGATGATAAACCGAGATATTTTTTTACATGGCCTAAACACAAGTTGAACATAAATCCCGACGTAATTATGCAATATGGTAATTAATGCAAATTATAAGGGAATTAATGATAATATCTCCAAAGTATAGGGAGGTTTGCTGAATGAAAAATACTGCTAACCGTTCCGGTATCGCTGTATCGTTGTATCGCTCTTTATTATTATTATTATTAATGGTTTATTATAAAAATCGTCGCGCTCGATGAAAGCGAATTGCGAAATTATTTACAAACTTTAGTTAAAAGTATTAAAAAGTACCTTGTGTTACTGGCATTATATTACAACAATAGTTTACTGATCTATGAATTAATATCGAAAGAACTTTTAAATTTACAAAATTTACAAAATTTATAAATTATGTGATTGAATACACATAGTAGGAAAAAGCTTTTCTTAAAGCGCTCCGTCTTACAAGGAAACAGTGTTAATCTATTTCCGTACCTTAAATTACAATTGTGTCCATTGGCCCGAGAAGGTGGTATTAAATGATTAAGGCGTGAATCAGGCTGTCTGATTTTGTCAAAAGTTTTTATGCACAAACCATCACGTCTTGCGCGTAATGTCGAACATTTAGCTTGGTCCAGAGCAGCGTCATAGCTTAATGTGGGGTAGATTATTCGCATTGTGCGCTTCTGGACCCGTTCAATTTTATCTGACAAGTTCTGAATGGTCAATGATGAATGCCATACCGGACAGCAGTACTCAAGCAGGGATCTAATAAGTGCAAAATGTACTTGTAGTAAATGAAACGGTGAAACTCCACTGCGCTTGAGAACTCGTAAGATGTGTAGTCGACTTTTTGATGCTTTGGTTACTATCTCACTGATATGCAAATCCCACTTCAGATTATTCTGGATCGTTAAACCTAATACTTTGTGGGATTCTATTCTTTCAAGACTAATGGTTTCAACAACTAAGGTGGGTGGTGGCTGCTCAATATCTCGTGCTACAGTAGTGCTACAGTAGCCGAATGTCATAGAAATTAATTATACACAATATTCATTATATATACCAATATACCATATGTACTCAATAAATATTTGAGAGACAAAAAAGATGGGACTATTTTAATCAACCTAAAGCCAATTTTCCACTAGGCGAATTTGTTCGCGCGAAGCGAAAAACAAATCTTGGCAATGTGCAAGATTGCTGAAAAAATTCGCCTCGAAAAAGTTTGATCAGTTGCAAATTCCTATTCGTATTTACTTTTACCCTTCATCCGTATGCTGGTACAGTGGAACACCGTTAATGCGGCCGTAATGTGGTCGTAATAAAGAGGTGAGCGTAAGATCGCGGGGTGGCCGTAAGGCGGAGTTCCACTGTAACAGTCCCAACAATTAGATACATCAGACTTACCAAGATTCAGAACGATTTCTGCTGAGAGATGTTGACATTAGAAATGATATATTTTAATGGCTTAGCCCGATGGAACTTAGCTATATATTATATTACACGTGATTGCATTACGTAAACGGCGCTTCGTTTTGTTCCTACACATCCGTAATTGTCACCTCTGAAGATAATGCATTTTTCGATAATGTGTGATGTCTACACTATACAGGAGCTCCGGTTAAGGTTATTACGATTGATCTATCTATTCGAAAACAAAATACCTTAACCGGCCCACCGTAGACTTTAGCCAACAAAAGATGATGGATCTAATGTGATTCTCAGATACAAAGGAGAGCTGCTCGCGTGTTATCACTGGCGAAACATGCGATGTTCGTTTCACCCAAATGTTGGAAAATCTTAACTGGGGAACGTATTGAAGATATTTTATATGATATATGAACGAAATGTAAAGTACCTTTATATATGCAAGATTTATTCATGTACTAGTAAATAAGGAGTTATATAACGGTAAACTAACTCTGCCTAAGGACAAACTTTCTCGTATAAAGAAGTTATATAGAGCTGGACAAGAGCAGAACGAATTACTTTGGGAAATTTTTATAATCTGTCCATATCTACATTCAATCGGCAGTTATGACAATGCCTTTTTCATAAAATCAATTAATAATATTTAACGTGCGTAATTTGTATATACAGTTTAATTACTTTGTTAGTATAATTTGGGTGTTTTTTTTTTTAAACTGTATTTAAATTAACACGGCCCTTTGAAAATCAGACTGTAAATATTATATTGAAAGGCTACCGTGTATAAGGAATTTAATTTAGACGTATAATTCGCCATTAATTCGTCGATTAGTCGACATGGTTTCATTTCAAACCACGAATTTAATTGAGACAAATTTAATTCATAAGAATTGCTTGATGGATTACGAAGAAATTGAAGAACCACACGATCACAAACTTACTGATCGTCATTCTATACGACAAAAGACGCGCTAGACAGACGTTTTACCCGCCTGACCATGACGGATAAAACTATGCCTTCGATGAACTCCACTCATGAAACGAATTAAGATGTAAAGGATATTACACGGCGTGACGACGGCGTGAAGATATGACGGCTTTTATTTTCGAGTGGCGAAAACAAAATTTTACGAAGGAGCGCAGCGTGTGAGTAAAATATTGTTTTTAACACGAGAAGATGAAAGTCATATCTTCGCGCCGCCGTGTAATGTTCTGTTTATTATATAGTCCCAAGCAAAAAATTGTGAAATTTCACGCTCAAAAGCAAATTGGAAGAAGTCACGTGATCGATACTAGTGAAGATATCGAAAATATCTCACTATGTATTTTTCAGTATCTCACTCTCTACTATATAATAAAAGAAGATAAGAACTTTATTTACTCACGGTACTATTTCACTACATTTTAAGATACTTACAACAAGTGATCTTCATACAAAGATCTACTATCCATTCAATTCGTTTTATTAAATTCGTCGATTGTGCGACGTATAGAACAAGGCCGAATCTTGAGTGATAATTCTGGTGAATTTGCAATTCTCATGCCAATCCTGACCTTGACTCTAGCACTGATCGGCTAATCCTTATCCTCATGAGTCATGTACCTAATCCTCATTCTATTCCAAACTTTAACATTAACTCTAACACTATTTCGATCCACCTAACTCTATAATTTTTGTGATAATATTTTCATGTATGAACTGCAAAATGCAATACTAGACCAATGCTTTCACAACTGCTTACACTGAAAATATCTTTCGCGATCTCAATTTTCGTTTATGAACACGAACATAATTTACTTGGCAAAAACGAAACATATAATGGACATATCATCTTTAACCGGGCATGTGTCATTAACTAACTCCATCCCCCATGCAAGGACAAAACGAGGATCGCTTGGAAAGCGAAAGTTTGCGTGAGAGTTTTCTCGACTATCATGATGATATACCAGAAACCCTACAGAAAATATATGTGTTGAAAACTGTGATCATCGATATTCTATAGGCAGGAAGCGACACAACTCACTACCTTTCCTGATACAACTCACTAGCTAAATAAATTTGTCAGAAAACGATAGCTTAAATGCTTAAAACAAAATTTTTACGTCAACTTATTTTCAGCTTTTGCTCCCTCACAAAATTGTCTGGGCTATTAAAATATTTTCAATAATATGTTTTAATTTGTAGTTTGCTATTTTTCTCAACTGTTTAAATTAACAGAACCAATAAATAAATTGACCTTCCACATATATTGGACCGTTGGCAAGCACAAGCTAATGACAGGGTGCAAAAGTTATGATAAATTCAGGTCCCTCTCTTCAAAAGATCACATGAAAAATGTTGTTAATTAATTACCTCCTCACTTGCTAATCACTTCATAATGACGTCAAATCATGCACTGTTTACAATTTGTTGTTTCCGCCTGTGATTTCCTCTAACAAATTTTTAATTTTCCGATATCATGGTTATGGATATACATATCCATATAATAACAATATAAAATATCCGTTTCGCCTGCTTTGTTTCAGTCTACCACAAATACTCAAAAAATTATTTTTGGCCAACGAGAACATTCAAGTAATTACAGTAAAAGAAATGCATCACATTACCAAAAAACATTGTAATAGAACGAATGTTTACGAAAGAATCCATGTGTGCACACTATAAAATATTGTGCACACATCGATTGTTATGCTTCTTTCAAAGTAACAATAAAAAAGTACTTCTTTGATCTTGATCAACTAAATAGAATCACATGCAGTGGTATAAAATTATTATAATGTTCTGATAATTAATAAATTACGTGGTACGACACCTTGCGTGCTGACTATTGTGTGATTGAAATTAATTCGCATTTATCTTTACTAAGCAGTCATATATCAAAATATTGCCTGTTTGGTTGATCTCCATCCTGAATCCATACGCACGATTGTCAAGCAGGATTCAATTTTAACTTTGGGTGGAATGAGGCACTTAATTACTTCTGAGCCCTAATATCTGTGCATGCTAGGTGATTGTCGGATCGATACTTTGATTATATTGCCCTTATAAAAACGGACTCGTGTGACTATAATTCAGTACGATTTACGAACTACAATTTATATGACGCCACAGACAGTATTTCCTCTAATTCCTCAAACTATCGCAAAACTTCCGGGCAGTTTTCTGGGAATTTAATCAATTAATAAGATTGAGATTCTTACTTTAGAATATTGTATTTCGCCTTAGTTGCTCCATACGATTCAGTAACATTACTTTTCTCATTTATAGATAACAGAATCTTTCCCAAATTTCATCAAGATGACCAGAATGCCGCCATGTTTACTTGATCCAAATATCCAATGGTAAACATAGCAGCAATATATTAATTAATCTCACAACTTGAATGGGATTAAAGACTGAGATTATGATCATCCATCCTTTCTCTTGAGACATTTGTTACTGAAAAAATTCTTAATGAAGATTGAAGGAATGACTTAATTATATGGCTGAGGAGCAATCGTTAGAGCACAAGACAGGGTCTTTTTTAAGAATTCGTCCGTGGAGGGTATCTACAAAAAGGGACCATACTATAGTGGCTAAAAATGGCGGTTTCGTAAACAGTGTCACGTGCGTTGTAGCGTCTGCGTTTATAGAATGAATATTTGCTAATTTATCGATACAGATTGACCAGGTATTATTAAAATATACTAGATAAAAGTTAGAAGAAAGCTTCGCATCAATCAAAGTCTGACGAAATAATATATTTTATACGAAAACCAATGAATTTTAAAGAAATATGGATGAACACGTTAAAGCCCTTTCATCGATCGACTCAAATGTCGAAGAAGATAAATTTGACATCGGCCATTATCAAGTTTACAGCTTTAAAGGCACGAAAATGAAACGTGTACCTCTCGAGCAATTAGATTTCTCAATCTACCACCTAAATGCAAATCTCGTAGCCTTTTCTTCGACCGAAGAAAGACTGCCCATATGGATCAAAGCAATGCATCTGCGCTACAAACATGGCTTCCTTAATGACGGCAAAATAATCACCCACTGGGAAGAAGAAAACAACCCGAATGATCCCACGAAATGTGACAAAGTAACAATCACCCTGAGATCCCAAGAAAACGAAAAAAATATGGTCAGGATCACTGTTATGGTCAACAAAGGAAGAATCCAAATACAAGGTCGCTTTATGAAAGAGTGGGGTAGTGAAGAATTCCCCATATTAATCGAACTGATCAATAACCCATGCAGACCTTATGAAAAGCAACCCTGCAAAAAATCTTAACAAATTTACTACCAAAACACTTTCTCAGAAAACCACCAACCAACAAACCCCAGCGACTTCTCAACAACATGATCATGATCATCCTGTTCCTTTGGATAGCAGCATAAACCATTCACCTAAAGAAAGACCCCTGATTAATACTGTTAAGACCAATTTGGCAACCCTTGAGGCAGACTTCATCGAGTTTAAACAAAATACGAACAAAACCATCACAAAACTGAGCACAACCATATTCGACAAAGACATCCAAATTAAAAATTTGGAAAATGAGATTACCAACCTAAAGACAGGGTACTCAAAAAACCAACAGTTCTCCAGTGACTTATCTCTAAGACAATCAGAAATGGAAGAGGAATTAAAGAAAATACATCATAAATATAAATCTCTTGAAGAGAAAAACTCAATGTTAATAGGTAAACTGGCAGCATTGAACGAGAGTATCGAAAGCCGATTTAATGATGATGTACCAATAGAATCAAACTCCCCTGCATCGGATACTGATATCCCCACTTCAAACAAATTCCTGTCCCTCTCAGATGAATCCATCGTCGAAGAACCTACACACAAATCCCCCTCAAAACAGTAATCTGTTACATCGGGCCAAAACAACACAAGGAATGAAGCTGATACAATATTAATTTACGATAGTAATGGCCGACATCTAAACCCTTCATTATTATGTCCCAACAGCAAAACAAGCTATACTCGATGTGCCACCCTTGCACAGGCAAAATCAATAATAAACAGTACTACATATACCTCACCTAAATCCTTCATTATCCACACTGGAACAAATGACTTAGAACACTCAGATACAAATGAGACACTCATAAAGAATGCAACCGACACCATGGAACTTATCCAAACTAAGCACCCAGAATCCCACATAATTTTTTCATCCATTCTCCCAAGAAGTGATGAATTAGACAAGAGGGGAATGACCTTAAACAATAGTTTGGAGAAATCATTATCTACAAAGAAAAACATCACCTTTGTCAGACACCCCAACATCAACTCCAAATACCACCTGAAAGACAAGAAACATCTCAATGATGTTGGAGTCAAGCGTTTCGCTAAGAGCCTGAAGCGTGCATATTTTAAAAATCCATACAAACAAAGAAAGAATTTTCCGAATTCTCAGATCCATATCACCGTAGCCGAATGTCATAGGCTACAGTAGTCGAATGTCACAGAAATTAATTACACACAAGTGTTTGCATGTGACGTCATAAAAATTCTAAAAGCTTAAGCGTTTAACATATATAGTTGCCCATTTTATATATTTTGTATATCCTTACTACAAGTATTCCTAGCAAATTTCAAGTCGATACAGTAATTCATTCGCAAGTTAAAGGGGCTTGAATAATTTATATTGCTGACGTCAGCATTATTTTGAAAGGCCGTTATAAGCTACGCGGTTTTCCAAACCTAAGTTGAAATAGTTCGGTGGGCTTTCAAAAGCTTTATATACTTAACATCAAACACAATTATGGACCTGTGTGATAAAATATATCTTTCCTTGGGTATTTACTACACGACCGCCATGTTGGTGGTCTGAGATTGCGTAATATTGGACAACCAACATGGCGGCCGTGTAGTAAATGCTCAAGAAAAGTTATATTTTATCACACAGGTCTACAATTATGTTTTATATCAATTATATAAAGCTCTTGAAAGCCCACCGAACTATTTCAACTTAGGTTTGGAAAACCGCGTAGCTTATAACGACCTTTCAAAATAATGCTGACGTCAGCAATATAAATTATTCAAGCACCTTTAACTCGCGAAGGAATTACTGTATCGACTTGAAATTTGCCAGGAATACTTGTAGTAAGGATATACAAAATATATAAAATGGGCAACTATATATGTTAAACGCTTTTAAGCTTAAAAGCTTTTAGAAATTTTATGACCTTACATGCAAACACTCTATTCATTATAGCCTATATACCATTTGTACTCAATAAATATTTGAGAGACAAAAAAGACGGGACTATTTTAATCAACCTAAAGCCAATTTTCCACTGGGCGAATTTGTTCGCGCGAAGCGAAAAACAAATCTTGGCAATGTGCAAGATTGGTCGGTGAAAAAATTCGCCTCGAAAAAGTTGGATCAGTTGCAAACTCCTAGTTGATCTGTCGTATTTACTTTTACCCTTCATCCGTATGCTGGTACAGTGGAACACCGCGGTTAATGCGGCCAAGGACGGGCCGAAAAAATTTTGCCGTATTCACGGGGTGACCCTATTGTATCTTTATAAGAAAATTATTGTCTTGGCGTTTTTCGGGGACAAAGATAAGTGGTCGTAATAAAGAGGTGAGCGTAAGATCGCGGGGTGGCCGTAAGGGGGAGTTGACAAAGATAAGTGGTCGTAATAAAGAGGTGAGCGTAAGATCGCGGGGTGGCCGTAAGGCGGAGTTCCACTGTAACAGTCCCTACAATTAGATACATCAGACTTACCAAGATTCAAAACGATTTCTGCTGAGAGATGTTGACATTAGAAATGATATATTTTAATGGCTTAGCCCGATGGAACTTAGCTATATATTATATTACACGTGATTGCATTACGTAAACGGCGCTTCGTTTTGTTCCTACACATCCGTAATTGTCACCTCTGAAGATAATGCATTTTTCCGATAATGTGTGATGTCTGTCTATACACGAGCTCCGGTTAAGGTTATTACAATTGATCTATCTATTCGAAAACAAAATACCTTAACCAGCCCACCGTAGACTTTAGCCAACAAAAGATGATGGATCTAATGTGATTCTAACATACAAAGGAGAGCTGCTCGCGTGTTATCACTGGCGAAACATGCGATGTTCGTTTCACCCAAATGTTGGAAAATCTGAACTGGGGAACGTATTGAAGATATTTTATATGATATATGAACGAAATGTAAAGTACCTCTATATATGCAAGATTTATTCATGCACTAGTAAATATTCCTTAAGGAGTTATATAACGGTAAACAAACTCTGCCGAAGGACAAACTTTCTCTAAAGAAGTTCTCTTATATAGAGCTGGACAAGAGCAGAACGAATTACTTAGGGAAATTTTTATAATCTATCATATCTGCATTCAATTGGCAGTTATGACAATGCCTTTTTCATAAAATCAATTAATAATATTTAACGAGCGTAATTTGTATATACAGTTTAATTACTTTGTTAGTATAATTTGGGTGGTTTTTTTTAATACTGTATTTAAATTAACATGGCCCTTTGAAAATCAGACTGTAAATACTATATTGAAAGGCTACCGTGTATAAGGAATTTAATTTATACGTATAAGTCGCCATTAATTTGTCGATTAGCCGACATGGTTTCATTTCAAACCACGGATTTAATTGAGACGAATTTAATTCATAAGAAGCTATGATGGATTACGAAGAAATTGAAGAACCGCACGATCACAAACTTACTGATCGTCATTCTATACGACAAAAGACGCGCTATACAAACGTTTTACCCGCCTGACCATGACGGATAAAACTATGACTTCGATGAACTCCATTCATGAAACGAATTAAGATATAGAGGATATTACACGGCGGCGCGAAGATATGACTTTTATCTGCGAGTGGCGAAAACAAAATTTTACGAAGGAGCGCAACGTGTGAGTAAAATATTGTTTTTAACACGAGAAGATAAAAGTCATATCTTCGCGCCGCTGTGTAATGTTCTCTTTATTATATAGTCCCAAGCAAAAATTGTGAAATTTCACGCTCAAAAGCAAATTAGAAGAAGTCACGTAATCGATATCTTCACTAGTGAAGATATGGAAAATATCTCACTGTATATTTTTTAGTATCTCTCTCTCTACTACATAATAAAAGAAGATAAAAACTTTATTTACTCACGGTACTATTTCACTAAGATTTAAGATATTTACAACAAGTGATCTTCATACGAAGATCTACTATCCATTCAATTCGTTTTATTAAATTCGTCGATTGTGCGACGTATAGAACAAGGCCGAATCTTGAGTGATAATTCTGGTGAATTTCCAATCCACATTCCAATCCTGACCTTGACTCTAGCACTGACCGGCTAATCCTTACCCTCATTAGTCATGTGCCTAATCCTCATTCTATTCCAAACTTTAACATTAACTCTAACACTATTTCCACCGAACTCTATAATTTTTGTGATAATATTTTCATGTATGAACTGCAAAAAGCAACATTAAACCAATGCTTTCACAACTGCTTACACTGAAAATTTCTTCCGCGATCTCAATTTTCGTTTATAAACACGAACATAATTTACTTGGCAAAAACGAAACATAATGGACATATAATCTTTATCCGGGCATGTGTCATTAACTCCATCCCCCAAGGATCAAACACTGGGGGAAAAATGTGAAATCCATACTATGAGATTTGCAATTGCACCACTTATTCCATAGTATATCGATACTATTTCGATACTATATCCATATAGTATGGAAATATACAATTATTATGGATAATCAAAATCCACTCCAATAAAGGTCCATACAATTTCCATTCTATGACCTTCTATGGATTTCAAAAAATTTTTCCACTGAAACGAGGATCGGTTGGAAAGCGAGAGTTTGCGTGAGAGTTTTCTCGACTATCATGCTTCGGTCTAATCGGAGCCAGAGTTGCATGAGAGTTAATGAGAGTTGGCAGGATATTAGAGCGCGTTTAGCGAAACTCTCATCAACTCTCAACAAATGTTGATGATGAGAGTTGACGAAAGTCGATGCATGTGAGTTCTGCGGTCAGACGCGAGGGAGAGTTTTTAACCTGATATATATTCTCATCAACTCTCATCCTCTTTATTCACGCTTTCAGTTTCATTTACTAGAACAGAAATATCTCCTCATGAAAGGAAACTTTTCATTAAAGGTGCAATGACAAACAACTTGATTCAGATCTGTTACTTGCAGGGACGTGCTGGCTAGGGACGGACCGACGAGAACTTATTGCCCACAAGGGTTCTTGAGAACTTGTTGCCCTAGCTGCCATCATGCGCCCCTAAAATTAAAATATTGGAAAAGATAAAAAATACATATTTTAATTTTGCAAATCAAGATTAATTACAAGAAAGTTACTGAAAAATGGCATGCATGTCCGAAATTTTTTTTACTCGCTCGTTCGCCAACAATTTTTTGCATGGGGAAAAGATTAATTAGCGACTGAAATGTTTCATGTTTGATCAGTAATATCCCCACCCCAATCTTGATCCATCCGTCACTGGGCCTGGGCCCCATCGGACGTTGCCCATTCGTCGTCCTTTTCAAGACTCCAGCACGCCCCTGGTTACTTAGTTCGCAGTACCAAAAGCAAACAGCTTAGCCCCGCAGAAAATTAAATTTGTGTTGAAAACTGTGATAGCGATATTCTATAGACGGGAAGCGACACACTGACTCACTAGCTTTCCTGACACAACACACTAAATTTGTCAGAAAACGGTATAGCTTAAATGCTTAAAACAAAATTTTTACGTCAACTTATTTTCAGCTTTTGCTCCCTCACAAAATTGTCTGAGCTATTAAAATATTTTCAATAACATGTTTTAATTTGTAGTTTGCTATTTTGCTCAACTGTGTAAATTAACAGAACCAATAAATAAATTGACCTTCCACATATATTGGACCGTTGACAAGCACAAGCTAATGACAGGGTGCAAAAGTTATGATAAATTCAGGTTCCTCTCTTCAAAAGACCACACGAAAAATGTTGTTAATTAATTACCTCCTCACTTGCTAATCACTTCATAATGACGTTAAATCATGCACTGTTTACAATTTGTTGTTTCCGCCTGTGATTTCCTCTAACAAATTTTTAATTTTCCGATATCATGGTTATGGATATACATATCCATATAATAACAATATAAAATATCCGTTTCGCCTGCTTCGTTTCAGTCTACCACAAATACTCAAAAAATTATTTTTTGGCCAACGAGAACATTCAAGTAATTGCAGTAAAAGAAATGCATCACATTACCAAAAAACATTGTTAATAGAACGAATTCCAAAAGCACACTCCCGTTTACCAAGGAATCCATGTGTGCACACTATAAAATATTGTGCACACATCGATTCTTATGCTTCTTTCAAAGTAACAATAAAAAAGTACCTCTTTGATCTTCATCAACTAAACAAAATCACATGCAGTGGTATGAAATTATTATAATGTTCTGTCTTCTGATAATAAATTAAGTGGTACGACACCTTGCTTGCTGACTATTGCTGATTGAAATTAATTCGCATTTATCTTTAATAAGCAGTCATCTATCAAAATATTGCCTGTTTGGTTGATCTCCATCCTGAATCCATACGCACGATTGTCAAGCAGTATGCAATGCCGATTTTGGCGCAATTTTAACTTTGCGTGGAACGAGGCACTTACAGAAAGCCCTAATTTTTGTGCAAGCTAGGTGATTGTGGGATCGATACTTTGATTATATTGTTTTAGAACGAGAATCCAGTCAGTATCACAAAGAATATCGGATTGACTCACAACAGAGGTCTTTCATTGAAATTCAAGACCGAGCGCGTATATCTTATATTTTAAAACTTTAAATTTCAGGGGTTGGAAACTATTTTGCGCTTATAAAAACGGACGATATGACTAATTACGATTTACGAACTACAATTTATATATGACGCCACAGACAGAATTGCATCAAACTCTTGCAAAGTTCAATGAAAACTTCGGGGCATTTTCCTGGGAATTTAATCAATTAATAAGATTGAGACTCTTACTTTAGAATATTGTATTTCGCCTTGGTTGCTCCATACGATTCAGTAAAATTACAAAACAACAAATTTCAATCTTAAAATTTTATTTCATCGCTTCACAGTGTTTCACGTAGAGCGTACGATCATCAGGCGATTGATGTTAATTATCTGGCAATAATTTCGAATTTATTACGAGATAATTAACATCAATCGCCTGATGATCGTACGCTGTACGTGAAACACTGTGTAGCGATGAAATAAAATTTTAAGATTGAAATTTGCTGTTTTTGTTTTGTTTTTGTATTTTCTCTACTGATTTATTGGTGTTGAGCACTCTAGTTTACTATGCACAAATTCAATATTGAATATATATATATATATATATATATATATATATATATATATATATATATATATATATATATATATATATATATATATATATATATATATATATATATAATGAGTGACAAGGAACGAAATCTGCCTCAGCCTTTTGAACATTAATAATATTATACAAAATAAAGGCCACGACCAAAAGAAATTAGAATATATAATTCAAAAATTTTAAATTTTCGACTGCATGTAACAGCCTTCGTCAGAAACTAAGTACAAACTAAATCAAATAAGTCTCTTATATATCCTATGTGTAAACTAATTAGAAATTCTAATTACAAGATGGTAAATACAAATGCATTGATACTATTGTTGCACGAAGTCGTGATGACCATTAAGTCCCCCCTGGTTGGTTAACAAGGTACCAATCCAGAAATTCTCACATTCTCCAAGAGTGTGATGCCTTTGATCAATCAACATAAATTTTAAACTAGAGTGGTCAGCACCGTGGCAATCCAAAAAATGATTGACAATAGCACACGTTCTCCGCTTACGTGTTATGTGTGACTTATAATTAGCAAGTCGGGTCTTAAAATTTATGGTAGAACCTACACCTTGCAGACCACAAGCCACACACTGCGCAAGATATACTACATTTTCAGATCCACATGTGAGAGATTTACCAATTTTAAAAATCTTCTTGGTAATCACTGAACGAAAACTACTTCCAGAAACAAGAAAATTTTTACAGCAATCGCAACGCTTGGCCGAACACTTATAACAACCAAGTGAATCCCCTATGTTCTTATTAATATACGGATTAGATGGTGCTAATAATTCTTTTAAATTGGCATTACGCTTATATGAGACACGAAGAGCTCTATCCGGCAAAATCTCTCTAGCATGTGGATCATAATCTATAACCGATCTATGTTTCCTAAACAATTCACGAATATCAGGGGCCCTAGGATTAAACTTGACACTAAAAACACAATGT
>CACRXK020005131.1:0-29120 GCA_902702795.2 Paramuricea clavata
AAAAATTCTGTAATGCCAAAAAAATTTTACCGAAGAATATGACATTTTCGCATTTTCCAAAAAAATGGCATTACAGAATTTTTTTATATTTTGCTAATTGTTAGCTTTTCGTCCAAGTAAAATAATGCATGAAAAAAAATTGGGGATCACCATGCTTTTTTTCCAACTATACGAAACGACAGACCATTTTGGAGTGAATTTCGTACACGTATGTCGTCATAGCAACGAACTATCTGTTCCTAAAAGTAATATCATTTGAAAGTAGAGTTATCAAAATATATAAAAAACCCAATATCTGCTCAATAAATCCTAAAAATGCGCAGTTTGAACATGTCAAAGTGTTAAACACCTGAATTTTTGAAAACTGTATCGAGCCACCTTAAGTAACTGTCAATTTCCAGTACCATTGTTAAACGAAATTTTTCTGAAGTTTACAGATCTGCATGATTTATCTTGAAGCATACACTGTAGGATACAATCCACTCCAGATTGGACGTAAACAATTTTGATTGCTTTACTTCTGAAAAAATGACCTTTAAAGGGAAACGAAAGATTAATTTTAGGCCATAAACTGTACTTGTTATATGTCAGTATATGGATTGCCCATACTTATCTTTTGAAAAATTGGTTCAAAATGACTGGAATTGCAGGGCCGCAGGTGTTCGATTCCTGCGTGGGATAGGCTAAATTTGCATTTTTCGCAGTTACTCCCGTCTATATTTGTATATAAATCTTCGTTCGAAAATTGCATCTATACAAAATCCCATCTACATTCAGACTATAGACTATAGGCTATAAATGACATGATAATTCTCCAGAAAATCCATCACAATATTTGCTTTCAGTATACGGGACAACGACATGCAATTTTGGCGACTTCAAAATGTTTTTATTATCTATTTTTTGTTTATACTTTGTTTTGACTAAATCCATCTGATTGGTTTATTTTTTGTCACGTGACGCTTTTGTCACGTGACGTTCGTTACTCCAGACGAATTAAGGACCTTCGCTCAAAACGTCGAAATGATCCTTATATTTTTCTGGTAGTTGCATCCCTACCAACAAAGCTTGTTTATATTCTTCCGTTACTGAATGCATGTTATGTGATTAAAAGTAATTACTGTTCTGCCTGCACAGACGTACGACTGTTGTAAAATGGATTTCTAGATTACATTTTTTAATTCACAGCATACAGTATATATATAGCATCACCGAAAGCCGAAAGTTAGATTTATTATGTGTAATATATATATATATATATATATATATATATATATATATATATATATATATATATATATATATATATATATATATATATATATATATATATATATATATATATATATATATATATAAAAATAGAATATTTTCAACAAAACAAACTATTTTAACACATCAAATTGCAGATAGTCTGGCAGAAATTATATAAGATGGTCCAAGTAAACTTCATTAAACAGAATAATGACAAGTATATAGCGTTTTCATGTTTAATATTTTTTTCAAACATATCAAACAGTTTTTTAATTCTAATTTTTTGCCTGGTGTATAGTAATACTGTAACATGTTGACATTAATTATAATAATTTTTAAACCACGAATTTGGGAAACTTCCTTTCCGGCCATTTTGAGCATTTGTTTATATTTTTGCTCTCAAGTAAGTTTTCACTATTTTGGGAAAATATTTAAATCGAAACACATTGGAAGAAACGTGTTCTCCCGTACGAAAAATTCACATATGATTTCACATGTGAAGTTTTGAAATTGCATGCACATGTGAAATAGTAATTTGACATGCGAAATTAATGTTCACATATGATCCTTTAATTTCAGAAAAAAATATGTGAAACGAAAATTTTATATGTGAGAATTCTAAATTTCACCAATGAAATGATTATTTCACATAAAAATGTGAAATTACGTGTAAATTTTCCGCCTGAGTGTTTTCAAGATCCACTTGGTGATAACTTTATTAACTTATATAACGTTATGTATATTAAACCAAGATATGCATATTGGGTCCTATAATGCGCCCTTCTTTGTCATTTTACTCTCCGCTA
Organism: Paramuricea clavata; assembly: GCA_902702795.2. Taxonomy (NCBI): domain Eukaryota; kingdom Metazoa; phylum Cnidaria; class Anthozoa; order Malacalcyonacea; family Plexauridae; genus Paramuricea; species Paramuricea clavata. The sequence goes on from CACRXK020005131.1 coordinate 2,061, forward strand.
GACGATTTTACGATATGGGAAGGGAAGTGTAGAGTTTGAAAAGGGTTCACTGAACTATCTGGCTCTTGATCAAGGTATGTTTTCATACAGTATATAGAATGTTACACTAAACACCAATCAGGCATGACCATCTAATAATAAGTTTCAAAGCATATAACTACCACAGAGTAATATACAGAGCTTATCTAAGCGAAAAAACCGTAAGGTGTTTTTTTGCCGCCATGTTCTTAGCCAGTACCTGCACATGCACAGTTTACGTAAAAAGGCGGCCTCTCTTTACTGGACTGGCTAAGAACATGGCGGATTTTTTCCAAAAAAGCCCTTACACCGACATCAAAGGTGCCGACATTGAGATAAGCCTCTGTATGTTAATACTCTAGTGTAACTACTGAACTAAAATATATCCAAATGCCGCAGTCAGTTTTTTGCCATTATCATTATCACCACACTGCGCAATATTACCACATGTAATGTGAGATGTTATATGATCACAAGAATTGTAAGTAATACCAAATCCAATACACGAATCAGAATGTTTACAATAATTTTGGTTGTTGGCCATATACCCAAGACGCATTTTAATCCACCGACCGCTATTCTCATCAATAATGCCGAAACCTTCCTCATTGCAGCTTCGTTGTAAAGACGAGCTCGCGATCAGAGACTTTCATGCAGGTCGTCCTGCGCTTGTGCTTCGGTATTTTCCGTCTGCGATCACACTGTGCAGCGAACTTGCTTCGTAATCTAACATCATCCATTTTCTGTCGCCATTAACGGTCATACCAAGACATACTTTCTTGAAAGGAGTGTTCCAATAAGAGGCCAGTTTACTTTCTTTCTCTGGTAGTCCTTCAAGTCCATCTTCAACTGCATAACTCTCTTTGTTCGTCCACAAAGTCGAGCTATAGCCAAATGTTTGCTGATAATAAAATAAGTAGATAATTTATTTCGGGATTTAATAAATAGTTGTATGGCATCTCTATACATTGAACAATGTGTTTGCCTATTTCGTTTATACAGTAGTAAAGTTTTTTCTTAAACATTTAAGAATGAAAACTGAAAAGTCTCATGACACACCTCATATCCATCTGTTTTCATGACTAGTGTCCAGCCTCCTCCTCCACATCCAGGTATCCCAGTCATTTGACAGTAAACTGGATATTTTTGCGATGAAGCCTTGGCTTGTAGATAGTAGATTCCGTCCTTAAGATTGCTGAAAAGAATATTGCTAATGTGGTAAAATTTATTTGGGGTTATTGGTAGAGCAGATTTCACTCAATGGTTCCATTGCTTCGATATTAAGCTATCAGATTATAAGTTCTTGGCACGTTTGCATGTTGATAATAGAGGGTCCTGAAGCGGAATATTCTCCGTTTACACTACGCTCAATTTTTGGTACCGCAGGGATAAAATTGGTACTCGTACCAAATTTATCCATGCTTGGCTTTTAATGGTACGGGTACCAAAATTGAGCGTAGTGTAAACGGGTTTTTATTCCATTTTTCGTCCCTTTTTTCTCTATATATCATTTCCCAACCATGCAGTTTTTATTATAATCCCAGTCCAAAATGTCAAATTGAAAGAAGACCCTAGAGCTGAAGTAGAGCAAGTATTCGTCATTGTCATCCATGCATGTGTTGACTTGGAAACACAATTAAACGCATTTATTTTATCTCCAGCATTGTCAATCAAAATGTTCGAAGTCTATAAATACCTTTCACTTCCTATACAATTAATTAGACTCAGTAGCATGCAATATACATACACTTACATGACGAACCAAGCCCACGCCATGTATAAGAAAAACAGTAAATCGCAATTGCGGAAAAATGCAGAATGAGAAAGGCAGAATGCGATCCCCCCCCCCGACTCTTGCTCCATAGCTTTTCTTAAAGCTATTTACTAACTCTGGCTTTGTAATGGTATATGGTTTTCCCATTCCCATTTTTTGTCTGATCATTCCAATCCCAAATCCCATTTTCCCAGTCTAAAAGTAGTCCAATCCCAGTTTACTCTTTAATACGATGTTTTGGTTGTGAAAAAAAGCAAAGCTTGCATCATGAGTATGTTGGACTAATCTCAGTCGCTCGGCGCTGAACATTGTCAATTATCGAGCGATGCTTGATGGTATTAGGGGACTAGGCATTACTCGCGTATTCCAACTTGGGTCCAACCAGGGTGCAATATAATCAACTTCTTTACCACTTGCCACAGATTCCAAGATATCGTGGAATCATTAAGATATCAAGATTCCAAGATATAGTGGAATCATCAAATCATCAAGCAGGAAACGTTATAGTTGAACCTTACATCGTCGCCTGAGGCCCAGGACGTGAAAAACGTTTAGAAAAAGCAAAAATCTAGGATACTTACGGGTCTTCCCTTAACAATTCTTGGCAACTATTTTTGCTTACAATTCCAATCTACATATATAGAAGGGAAAAAATGCGTAAGGAATTAAATTGAAGACGTTATTCGCCTGTAGTGGCGATATATGTGTCATGAGTTTTTGCGGAGGCGCTTCTTTATATAGCGATGCTTTTTAGATTGCTTGAAAAGACCAATTCGTGCGAAATTGTGTTTGCCTTTCCTCTTTTCGAAATATTGTGCATTCAGGACACACGTTGACAACAGGGACTTTAGTGGCACAATCGTCAGGGAAAGCACCTTTCACCTCCGGAGATCGTTGGTTCGATTTTTGTTGCGGTCTCATGTCAATTATGCGAAAGAGTCTGCCGAAAGTCGTGCGTGCGTTGTTTTCTCGAGGTATACTCACAGAGAATGGGCGGGTTAGGATTAGCCCCTGTCTTCCGTTGCTGTCCTCAGTGATCAAACATGAGTTGTAAGGTGGCTGCCAAGAAGGCACCCTTATAGAAAGCCTTCGAAGGCTCAGAGTCGATCGACTCTTTCAGGTTGAGCTGTATTCAAGTATAAGGATGTTCAATTTGGCAGAACCCCACTTGCTTACTTAATGTGTTTGATAACATTCGATTCAAGTGAAAAACAAACATTAGATAAAGTTCCATTCATACTCACTCTGTTGGGTTGAAGTAATATGAGATGATCAAAGAGTTCATCTTCGTGTAAAAGTTTTGGATATTCTGAAGCAACGTCGTGAAGTAACTGACAATTTTCAGTACCATTGTTATCTGCGCAGGTTTTTCTGAAGTTTACAGACCTGCATGATTTATCTTGAAGCATACATTGAAGGATACAATCCACTCCAGACTGGGCGTGAACAAATTTGATCACTTCACTGTCCAAACGACGACCTGAAAGGGTTAAAGATTGTATTTAAATTATTTTGGTTGGACATTGGATTTCCCAGGTCGTGTGTTTTCTAAAGCTAGGTGAGAAATGAACTAGTAAATAAAGTTATAACCATCTATTCTTCAACTTTGTAAGGGACCGGTCATTATTTAAGGCGGGGGGTGGCACCGAAGAGAAAAGGGTTGGGTAAAAATTTTTTGAGTAAGTAAAAGGTTGGGTAAATGATAAACAAAACAACTCAAAGGTTGGGTAATAAAAAATTATTGTCATTTCCAAAGCACGACTCACTTAAATATTGGAGACTGAAAAGCAATGTCAACAGTCATATGTAAATACAATTGTGAATCAATCAGAGTCACTCTCTTGTCTATCTTGATCATTTTCCGATTTGTTGGGAGACAAATGGTGTCTCCAAAGAAAGTACATGTGCAGACAACATGAAACTTTAGACTGCAGAAAATTGCACAAGCCGTTATCAAACTCGTGTCACAGAAGTGGTAAAGGACATGTGCGACAACTGAATGGTATCCTTTTGTAAAGGTTTTGGCCAGGGGTGGGTATTTATTTTCTAATTGATATTTGAGGTTGGGTAATCAAATTTTTGACTTTCTAATGGTTGGATCAGCAAAATTTTCGACACGAAAAACATTTCTCTTCGGTGCCACCCCCCACCATAAATAATGACTGGTCCCTAATGTACATGCTATACATCGTGTTTTCTTTTCTCTTTTCGCCGGGCGCCGCCCACCCAGACTCAGGGTCTTAACTGCAAGGCCGTGTTGCCAGAGTCCGGTAAAAATATAAAAAAGGTTAACTATAGCGAAAACGGCTAATTCGTTATTTATCTTGGTTAAATAGATTCATAAAATAGAGTGTTGCCATGCACTTACAACAGACATGCATGCATGCAGAATTTGCTTCCCTTCATTTATGCCTGATTTTACCGAACTTCTTCTTGTTTCGCCAAAATTTCTGATGTAGAATTCACAAAAACGCGAATTATTGCAACTACCAAGTTTCAAATAAAATAACTTGTGCTATATCTGTATCAAGAATTTTTCAAAACTCACGTTTTTTCAAAATTGCATGAAGTGCGGTAAAAACCTGAATTTTCGCGATGAGTCGTAATGTGTGTTTATGTTTTGATGGATATAGGTTACATGGGAACCGCATGCATGCATTAGCTTTGAATATCCCCAAAGAGTTCCTAAAATTACTTATTGTAATATAATGTCAGTATGAGCGTATGCTCTTTTTGTATTTGGTTGTAAAGAATAGAACAACCACTGACACACATACTGTTGGCGGGCATAACTGAAATCGTGCTTCTGTATGACTATATGCTAGGCAATTGGCATATTTATATATACACACCCTTAAAATTTAGAAACACTCCCCAATTCTAGAATTCTGACTAAGAGATGGCACCAAAATCCATAATCCAACAAGTGATGAGAAAAGCTATGACCTATTAGCCGTTTACACCTATAAGCCTATTTTCTATTTTAAGCATATCGTAACGAAACGTATATATAGCGTATACTTCTTTGTTTCGTCAACGATGTTGCCCAACACTGATGATATCCGCCAGATGCGGTGCACGCGTCACCATTGAAGAAAACAACCTTTACTGTCTGCATGAGGTGCCCATGTATACTTTCCCCTCAAAACTCTGATATGCCTTCTCAGGTGTATATCTAGCGCCGGCCTTAAGGGTAAAATTAATCGCAGATCGTCAAAACTTACCTTCCTTAGAGCCATCATAGCAAAAGTCGATTGCATGTCCAAAAGTTTGGAAATTAAAAAACATCAACAAACAAAAGTGCAAGCGGACAAAAATAGAACGATCTGGTTTCAGGAAGAAAATTTTCAAAGACAGACACCAAACTTGAAGTTGTGACATTTTAACACTAGGCTACCTATATATATAGATGATAATTATTCCTTGTTTCTTCTCATGGTTGGCTTGAGTGAACGTATAGATATATTTCTCGTTTCATACATACATGCATTCATGGAGGTTATAATTTATTGTTTACCGAACATGACCCATATAACATGTTGTCAAATTAAAATTTTTAAAACTGATGTGCCGTGCAATTAAATTGCGCTTTATAATTTGTCTTTCTCTCTATGCATAAATAAAACAAAATATTATAGCGCATAATTATTATATAGCATATATAGTTTTATTAACATATACATTTGCGTGCAATAAAATGAAAATTAACATTCAATAAACATTGCTTGTCGGCATATAACTAAAGTGTAAAATTCTCAGCATGTATATTATTTTTTTTAATATTTTACAATGTTGAACATCCATGCATGCATATACCTTTAATATATAATGATTTCAATAGACATCAGTGAGAATTATAATATTCCATACTTGCTGCATTTTGTAAAAGTTATAATATTTTCAACGAAAATGCATAGTATGTTTATTACATTTGTGGAAAAGATTACGATATAATTAAAGATTATATTAAAGCTGATTCCACTATTAAATTTTGTGTTTGCAGAAATGGAAAATGGTGTATGGAGTTGTATAATTTTTATACATTAATTATAACTCTTTACGAATCAGACATTGTAGCAAGACGTAATTTAATACCTTTCCTTGATTTTCTATCTTCCAAAATTACTTAAAAGCATGCATGGTTGCAATTAAATTAAGGTAACTACTGAACTAAAATGTAGCCAAATGCCACAGTTCGTTTTTTTCCATTATCGTTTTCTTTACACAGTGCAATATTACCGCATGTTATACTCAATTTCGTTTTATAACAAGCTTTGTAAAAAATGCCAAACCCAATACAAGAATCAGGCGATAAACAATCATTGTCATTTGTTTGCTGTGAATCCGATGCACATTTCAATTCTCCCGTTGTAAAAGACACCGAAGCCCTCTTTATTGCAGTTTGGTTGTAAAGATGATCCTGCGATCAGCGACTTCCATGCATCCCTTCCAGCGGATGTGAACCTGTACTTTCCATCTTCCATTAAACTATACAGCGAACTTGCTTCGTTATCTAACACCATCCATTTTCTGTCACCATTAACGGTCATACCAAGACATATTTTCTTGAAAGGAGTGTTCCAGTAAGAGGCTAGTTTACTTTCTTTCTCTGTTAGTCCTTCAAGTCCATCTTCAACTGCATAACCTTCTTTGTTCGTCCAGTAAGGGGAATCATAGCCAAACGTTTGCTACAATAATTAGAAAAGCAGTATTTTTGTTTAGTGATATATTATAGTAAGCTATATCCAAGTTAAATTTTCGTTATCGTTTTCCTGTTTTAAATGCAATCTTGTGTCAGTGTAAATAGAGACGATAACAAATACAGTAGCTGCGGTGTTTAGGATGTTAACTACCTAAAAAATATAAGCAAATTAAAATTTCGACGTTTCGAAAAAGGACTTCCGCTCGCAACGTCAACCTTTTGCATATATTTTCAGGTGCTTCCATGCATACCCTTGACACGTACCATAGCTACTATGCTTTATAGATGCACCATGAATCTTGAAACTTGATCAATAGTGACAAGTACCGGTATTTAAGTACTATTTAAAAAACGACCAGGAGTGTTTTATTAGGTTTAAAGCCACGAGCGCGCAACGCGAGTGGCTTTAGACCTAATAAAACACGACTGCTGCGAGTTTTTTAAATGGCTTCAAAAACGTTTGCATAATAAGTCAAATCTTTATATAAAAATCTTTATATAAAAATCTTTACATAGTTTGCATAACAATGGTCTTTTGTTAAAGTGTTCTTTAGCTGGTATAAAGACGTGTGCACGTGACTAATTTCTTACTCAAGATTGGATAATTGCTTCATGAATTACTAATGAGTTTTTGAAGTTTTTAACAAGAATTGGATGTCGACAAAAATCCATTCTGCATCTGCATGACTTAGTCTAACGCTTGTTTTGTAAACTTCATTCACAATTTTGATAATTCACATTCCACGTCAGTATTGTCCAATTAACAGGAATATAGCCATATAGAGTGAAGTGAAAATAAAAATTGGAACTGATTGTATGATCGAGTGAAAGGCTTATACAACTATCATCATTACCAAGCCTGGAACGTGGTTGCACTATACCACAGATGATAGATAATACCAGATGACTCACTCAGCCAAAATTGTGTCCGCGATTTTTATGAGCACGCGTTGGCCGCCATTTTGGCAGTAAGTGTAATCCACGCCGTGAAACTTGAGCAATCACGCATTTTGGCAGTAAGCGCCATTTTGGCAGTAAGTGTCGCACGCGTCATCTGGCGTGATAGACTCGCGAAAATCGCGGACACGAAAATCATAGGGATAGATACACAGTGATTCATCTCGTATTATCTATCATCTGTGACTATACATAGGTAATTTTATACTTAACAAATATAAAACATTTTCCGTGTTGATATACAGTTATATCAACACGAGTGGAAATTGGGAAAACGAGAAATTGTGTGGAAAGAAATATAAAGAAAGAAATTTTCCGACGTTTCCGTGTTGACATTGAGTTATGCCAACACGGCTCTTAGCAAATCAGCGTTCAGAATTTACAAATGCTATATTATAATAGTATATATATACTCTTTAATAACAACCAGCCATGCAAATTATCCAAAGTTGTAAATTAGGTCGGAACAATATGAGAGAGAGTTAGCCAGTTTTGACTGTCATCATCAGTTTGACTGTCATCGATATTTCTAAGTCAAATATACCTTATCTCCGTCTGTTTTCATAACTAGTGTCCAACCTCCTTTCCCACATCCCGGAATTGCGGTCATGTGACAGTAAACTGGATATTTTTGTGAAGAAGCTTTGGCTTGCAGATAGTAGATTCCGTTCTTGAGATTGCTGAAAAGAAAGGTATTATAATATAACATTTATTTCTGGTTCGAATACTGAAGTGTTCTATAGTATCGCACTCAGATGGTACCGCACGAACAGTTGCATTTCATATATGCTGCTGGTGTTCAGTTCCTGTGATATATATACAATTGTCCGATTATAATTTTCTCTAAAAATTGAAAAGAGTGTTTCCAGCTTGCTTCAACATTGAGGAATATCTGGCCTATGTCTGGGCTTGTTTGCGAAAAATTAAATGCTGATGCCAATCTTTAAACAATTAATTAAAATTAATAGTTAGAAACGGAGGGTATACTTACGGATCGTCTTCCAATAATTCTTTGCATGTACTTTTGCTTACAATTCCAGTCTAAATATGGAAGAAAAATCGTAAGGATGATATGGAATGAAATTGAAAATGGAATTTGTTTTGTTTGTGGTGATTACATTTCGATTGTTGACAATACTTAAAATGTCTGTATCCGTGTATCATTGCTGTGGAGGAAATTTTATTTTATGAATACATTGTCAAGAAGACTTTAAAGGAAATTTAGTCACATTAGGTTATGAGTTTTTATAGAAATATTGGCATGAGAGATTTATTGGATTGAGAGAGGTATAACTGTATCTGAAAAATATAAGCGAAACTGTTCGACCTTCGTCGTGAAGTTAGTAGCTATACCGTTCGAGATGGATGTTCACAATGCAAGTTGCAACAAATTATTTTTCAAGACCAGCTATCTTTTTATTAGCGCTATATGCTATGGAGTATAGGCTAGTAGTTAAAATCTTTGAGCACCACATGATTGACACCTATACTCTAGTATTTAAAAGTGAATGAAAGTATTTATCTTCGTATGGATTCGATTCAGAAAATGCAGAGCTTCTATATATAGCAATTCACAATTTCCAGCATATATCATTGTTGACACTGCATTACTGTAGCTCTATACTGATACTTACCCTGTTGGGCTGAAGTAGTATGTAATAGTCAAAGTTTTCATCTTCGTGTAATAGCTCTGGATTTGCTGAATCAACACCATTAAGAAACTGACAATTTCCAGTACCATTGTTAAACGACATTTTTCTGAAGTTTACAGATCTGCATGATTTATCTTGAAGCATACACTGTAGGATACAATCCACTCCAGATTGGACGTGAACAATTTTGATTGCTGTACCTCTGAAAAAATGATCTTTAAAGGGGAACGGAAGATTAATTTTAGGCCATATACTGTACTTACCCATATACGTACTTATCTTTTGAAAAATTCGTTCAAAATGACTGGAATTCAGGGCCGCAGGTGTTCGATTTGTGCGTGGGATAGGGTAAATTTGAATTTTTCGCAGTTGCTCCCGTCTGTATTTGTATATAAATCTTCGTTCGAAAATTGCATCTACAAAATTCCATCTACATTCATGCAGACTATAGACTATAGGCTATAAATGACGTGATAATTCGCCAGAAAATCCATCACAATATTTGATTTCAGTATGCGGGACGACATTATGCAACCTTTGCGACTTCAAAATGTTTTTATTGTTTATTTTTTGTTTATGCTTTCTGAATATGCCGTTCAGTACTATATTATAGGTCAAAAGTTCAATACTATATTATAGGCAAGTATCCCAGTCAGGTGGGACGTAGTGTTCATATGGAGACTGAATTTATCCCACTTCACTAAGATCCCACCTTCCGCAAGGTGAGATCTGACCTACAGCCGAGCTCGCTCGTTTCTCATATGAACACGAATTGAATTTTATATGCTTTAGCATTGACATGCGGATCTCACTGGGCGAGTTTCCGGTTAGCTACATGGGCTCATATGAGCAGTCGAGGCCCTTAAATGGTTAACTTTATCTAGTGCATTCAAAAGGACGCTTCTTTCATGCACACGCTTATATACGGCTAAAAGTATAACTGCATGCGCCATTTAAATATTTTATATCTGAAGTTCTCAGCTATATGCTGCATTTTATATTATTAACTTTCATGTAATTATTTTCTTTAAAATAATTGAGTCATTTGAAAAAATCGTAGTTCATGAAAACCTATACCTTCCTTAGAGCCATCAAAGCAAAAGTCAATCCCAAATCCAAAAGTTTGAAAATTAAGAAATATCAACAACCAACAAAGCCGTAGGCCTATTACGAACGAAATACGGACATGTTTGACGAAGGATAACATCGAAGACTGACGGGACATAGTTTCTCCCAAATTAACTTGAAATTCTTGCATTTTACAACAACAACAGCAACAACTGCATTCTTCCAGTATTTGCTGTAGTTTTCTGTATATTTGTATTAATATATATTCTCTGTGCTGCATTGATTAAATTTTTTGTTTATACTTTGTTTTGACTAAATCCATCTGATTGGTTGGTTTTTTTGTCACGTGACGCTTATATTTTCCCGCTAGTTACTTCAGACGAAGGACCTTCGCTCGAAACGTCGAAATTATCCTTATATTTTTCTGGTAGTTGCATCCCTACCAGCGAAAGCTTGTTTATATTCTTCCGTTACTGCATGCATGTTATGTGACTAAAAGTAATTACTGTTCTGCCTGCACTGACTTATGACTGTTGTAAAATGGATTTATAGATTACATTTCTAAATTCACAGCACACAGTATATATAGCATCGCCGAAAGTTATATTTATTATGTGTAATATATAACTGTCAAATTAATGTTTGCACTAAAATTAATTTTAAAATGAAAAAAAACGATATGCTATGCAATTTAGGGTCCTTTAATACAACTGTCTTTCTTATTTATATCAAAGTAGTTCATAATTATTTAGGAGGTATTAATATTGAATAGATGCATGTTGGTTTATAATGCACTGTATTGTAGCCTGCAGGGAGCAATAAAATCAACCTCGTACTCAGGATATTACCTTCGCTCACACCCTGCCGCGGAAATACCCTAGCTGGTGCCGGCTGGTCACGTGGCTCCCAGATTTTGGGTGCTGAAATAAATTGCTATTTAGGGCGAGGTGGTGGCAATGATTTGTTACGTATTGAAATTGTTTCTGAATTTGTAATTTTTAAAAATAGTAAAATTCTAAGTCTTCGTGTGTTACGAGACAATAATAAAATATTCTTTTCAGAAAGAAATGTTAAAACGCAACAGATTAATCATGTGTTGCAGCCGAAAGAGTATCATATTACTCTCAAAGATTACAAATTCAAAGATTGAAATATGAATTTCACTGTATCGTCACAATATCGGCTTAGCAAGAAATATATATATATATATATATATATATATATATATATATATATATATATATATATATATATATATATATATATATATATATATATATATATATAAGTTAAAGCAACAAAATTCATAAACATGCATTAAACATTAAATGAAAGCAAACTTGCCCCATATTTCCCATAGTAAATTCCATAGTTGTCTTTTCAAGTGTTTTTGCGAAACTCTTTGATATAGGTATAGTAGGCCTACTTTCCGTTTTATTTCCGACGTTAATTTCGTTTTATATACGGACTGAAGACCATTTGTATTTTCCAAACAAGAATGAAAATGGCGGGACACTTCGAACTTAATTCGTATGTCACCGGCTATATATGTATATACTTCGTATGTCACAATAAGGTTTGCCACTACAGCCTGTTTCGTCCAAGAGGAATCTTGAGAGCAATCTGATGATATCAATATGACAATGTGTATATATATGTAGCTATCTTACCTATCTATATCTATTTATCACTGATAGCGTTATATTTAGAAGTTATAAGGTAATAATATAGTTTTGACCAGACGTGGCTATTTGGTGTTGTGCCACATGCTGATACACTAAGAAACTAAGATATATCCGAATGCTCTAGTTTCAAAATATTCTTCGGATGTATAAGCATATCCAGCTGATATCTCGCTATTCTTCGCCGCACTGACTTTCTTAAATTGCATACCGAAAGCAATAGCTGAGCCAACGCCATCGCACAACGCTGGTTCATTAGAAGCAAAACCAATACGGGCTGACAAACTGCCTTTCTTTACATTGAAGCCTTCTATTTTACAGCCCCTGTGCCACCAATATACTTTATTGATTAGCGAAGCCCACGCTGCAAGTCCAGCGGCTGTTTTTCGGTGTTTTCCATCTGCGATCACACTGTACAGCGAATTTGCTTCGTAATCTAACATCATCCATTTTCTGTCACCATCAACGGTCATACCAAGACATATTTTCTTGAAAGGAGTGTTCCAATAAGAGGCCAGTTTACTTTCTTTCTCTGTTAACCCTTCAAGTCCATCTTCAACTGCATAACTTTCCTTGTTCATCCAGTAAGGCGAATTGTGACCAAATGTTCTCTTAATTTAAAAGAAGTAGAAAGAACACTAATTTGAATATATAGTTATATACTTATAATATAATAGCTTTTGTTACGGTGCTTTTGCTGTTATAAACACAATAAATAGCAAAAGCGGGAATAGGCGGAACTGTATATACTCCTGCATAAAGATTTTAATAAAAATCATTTAGCTTTTAAAGAAATTCTTCTGTATTTCTTAGGGATGTGGCACAGGACGTAGTATGGAAGTGCTTTCAATCGTGTAACGATTTCTAAAGTTTTCTCAGGGTAATTTATGGCTTCTTCCTGACGTGTACGTAGGAATGATGGATGACCCAGGCAGAACAGTAACGATTGATATAACAAGCTATAATGATTGTAAAATTAATGTTTTTCGTATGTAGTCTGAAAATCAGAGGCATTAGTTTAAATTGAAGCTTATACACTTGCGTACCTTAGTTCCATTCACTTTCATAACAAGTGTCCAACCGTTCCTATCTCCGCATTCTTGAATTCTGGTCATGTGACAGAATACATCGTATGGTTGTGTCGAACCAGCATATAATGTGTAAGTTCCGCTTTCGGCATTTCTATGTATTGCGAAAGAAATTTGCAGATATAAATTAAGTCATACTAAAGAAGTAATTTTTCCTGTGACTTGCAGTGCAATAATATATACTTCAAATACCTGATGTCAAAATTTGCATATGCCCATGAGAGTGAGATTAGCCTCCCTAAAATACTCGACAGGAATAGACAATTCCAGCTTTTAATTTATGCGCGCAGGAGGTGACGGGAAGTAAGGTATCATATATTGCTGATTATGCTGAAAATTTTCAATACAAACTGCCGAAACAACTGAAATATTTCAATATTTACAAGTATAAGCTATCACTCCATGTTTACGCGGCCGCAATTTTTATTTTTTTCAGCATAATCAGCAATACTTACTTCCCATCACTCCCTGCACGCATAAACTAAAAGCTGGAATTGTCTATTGGTCTAGCCATCGTTAGTACACATGCATGTGTCTTCTTTCTCTGTGATTGCATGGAGCTCGATTCCTGTAATATGCAATGGGCTATTATAATTTCACTTTACTTGCATCTCAGTTGATTGTACTAAATAGTAAAAAAAGCAATTTTCTGAATATAGTTTAGCCCATTTTAATCCGGTTTTCTCCTGAGTAACATATTAAGGAGAGATGCCTCCCACTTTTATCTCTAGATAGAACAAATCACTGCATGATTGAACTCTACAATATAAGGGTTTAATAAACTTAATTAATAGACTTTACTGTTTAATGCACTTTTACCCTATATGCAATGACCTCGTTTTCATGTTTGCATGCCTGCATGTTTTAGCATGGCAGGCTCACATGCATGGAGGTTACATCCCCATGTTTCATGCACGAATTATGTTTCCCCTTGATTTTGTGCCCAGTCACAAACCTATTCTTATCGCTATTGTGCACGAATCATGAGAATATAACCACATGAAAACGAGGTCACTGAGGTATGAAACAGTTCAACAAACAGTACAGTCTATTAACAATATAATATTGTCACTTTTCCCATCGTTAAAACTATAGTATTGTTGTGTGTAATATTACAAAAAACACACAATATCATGCATACTTATTTTCTTCCAGTATTTCCTTGCACGAATTGAACGACAGACACTTCTTTGTTCCTAAAAGCAATTACTGCTAGTTCAGATGATATTGAATAAAAAAGTTTTGCTTATACATGCGCATTTTTGTTACATATATTCTTTTTGAATTATATATTAAATGAGATAGTCTTACAATTTGCTGACACAACCATATATTCTGTATTGTTTCGACATATTTGAGACTTGACTATTGATTCTATTTTAATGAAATATACTGATAATTTTTAAACTTTATGATCAATGGACCTTTCCTCTTATAACTAAAATTTTGTTCTAGACAAGTCTAGACAAAAATTTCATCACAGCTCGAAAGAGCATCACAGAATTAGTAATACTCCGAAGTTTCGTTGCGAAATGTTATAAAATGCGGATAATATAGCCTTGCGAAATTTGCAATTTTCAGTCATTTTGTTTTACAAACGGGAAATTGATGCCCCAACACCCAATTGGGCTGTCAATTTCCCATGCGTAATACAAAATGTCTGAAAAACGGCAAACTTCGCAAGGCTATATTATCCACATTTTACAACATTTCGCAACGAAACTTTGGAATATTACTAATTTTGTGATGCTCTTTCAAGCTGTGATGAAATTTTTGTCTAGATCAAAATTTTAGTTATAAGGGGAAAGGTCCATTAACATAGACGTTTTTCTTTATGGTATTCCTTGACTTACTTGTTGAAAATATTTGTTTGGTTTCTCGGCAATCCTGCAATGATATTGAAGACGTGTCAGTTTAGTCTGCTACCGTTTTTTCGGAAGAAGATTGAATTTTAGTGGGAGAGTACTCCCCCCACTTCCACCAACCAACACCACCCACACCCTACCACGGAAAATTCTTGATTTTGTCTTTGTGAAATTCCATTTTCCGCGTTTAGACAGCACTTTTGAGAAATTATAACCGTTTTAAAATAGGTTTTCAAAGACTTGTTCACGGAAAAATATAAAAGGATCAACTACTTTTTTCATGCATTCTTTCTACAATTAACTATTCACATTTGCCACAATTTCGTCAAAGTATAATTATTGTGAAAACTATAAATCTCAAAACTCAATTGAAGATTCAGTTTTTATGGACGGTGGTATAGAAAAGTGCTTCCATTAATCCATGTGTGTCAGTGCATGTGTGTGTCAGATTAATGAAAGTCACTCAGGGCTTTTTAAAGAAATTACAACTGCCGGGACAATGTCTTGATGCGGGCCTTTTCCCATACGATTAAATGTGCAATAAGACCATTCTGTGCTGACTTTTAATTATAACATGGGATATCGAGAATTTGAGAGAATATAAGGTTCTCAAGGTTCAGTCTTTTTATTAATGATAAATACGCAATTCATCTGAAAATCTTGCTTCTCGTATAGCTATACTAGGACAAGCACATGCGGGCCTACTCGAATAAGATATATCTCTTCTCCGAAGTAGGGGACATGAATACTACAGCGTGACATCATACTGAATTTTTTTTTAGAAAATGGTTTTACTAGCTAGAACTTCATTCTTGATCATTCTGATTGATTTACCGTTGTTGTGGTTCGGTTATTATTTGCCGTTGGTAATTAGTGGAAATATTTGTATCTGCATGTTACCACTTGTAATAGTTTGAATTTATTCCTGCCTGTTCTCTCTCTGACGGGTTCTTGCATGGCAAGATGAGTTACTCGCTTGTGTCATGTAAATAGTCACCGGAAAACTATAAAACGAGTTTAGATAATATTTTAGTCCTAGATCTTGTCTAGATCTTAGAAAGGTAGCTCACTTCCATATGAACATGCCTAAGATTTGCGTTCTGTAAATGCCGCTATATATTATTTAGTTGTTAAAGCTGTAATTGCCGCCTTGGATAAGCTGTTGTTTACAAATCCTTATTGAACTCCCTCGTTTCACGATGTCATTTTCTGTATAAAACTGTAGGCAAAGCAACAGAGAACTAACTAAAATATATTTCTTAAAATTGCTGAAATTTTACATTCTCCCTCCTTACATATATTTGCCAATATTTTTGCGAGTATACACGCATCACTTGTTTACATCCACCAAATGTCGGGGCTTAACTCGAATGCTTAAATCGTTAATTGACTTCGAGTTAAGCCCCCGGCGAAAAAGGGCGTGGCAGGGACTTAACTCGAAAAGGGCTTAACTCGAAGGGCTTAACTCGAAAAATACCTACCCCAGAAATGTCCTTGACATGCACACTGTTAACAAAGATAACAAAACAGCTGTTTTTCTATATTAACATACTAGGTAAATCTTATCATGCACATGCAGTTGATCGTTATCACTGATTGACATTCGTCATCCAGTAAATATGATATTTTTCGACATATTTGTAAATACGATATGCATGGGACTGGGCTAATCCTTCATAAAGAACTCGCGATCATTTTATTGTAGAGTCCACAAACTTTGCCTTTCCGCGATGTTTCGCTGTTTATGCAGCTTGCATGATTATATTGTATTGCGGATGGATTTTTCATCAAATTTTTATTGAATTAATTCCTTTTAATTACTTAAAATTCTAAATGCTGTAGCTGTTAAGTTGGAGACAACGAGAGCGCTTTAAGAAGGTTTTCAAAAGGAATGTACGACACATAGTGTATAACCCATTTTTAATAGCCACGACTATAAATAATTATTTTACACAATCATTTGAACGTTCTATATTTTCTGCTTCAAAGGGTTGTCTGCAGTGCATGAATTAATTACTTTTGCATGCAGTCCAAAAATTAATCTAAATTTGTTCAATCGTTTTCGGAATTGTGTGCGTTAAAAAACCAAATGAAATTCTATTGCTCGAAAGTTTTATTTCAAATACAGCATGCAAACACATAAATACTAGATAAAATAAAAAATAAAAAATATAAAATAAAATTCTGAATAAAGTGTTGATTTATTATGTACAATTTTTGTTGAAATTATGTATTTTGAATCCATCTTTTCCTGCTGACGTTGAGTCATGTATAGGTTCGAAATATACGCTTTGTAATAAAACAATTGTACAATAGTGCACACTTTTTTCGGAATAGTTTCTAAATAATTATAATATTCTTACCTTCTCAAGAATTGCAAGATAGACAAAATCAGTATTTTGAATTTTCTTCTGAGGAAAGTCTTCCAATAATTCGCTATTGAGCTCACACAGACCCCTGTTTACTCCTTGAACCATGAAATTCGCAGACACACACGATGGCTCGCTCATGCAGTAACTTCCACATTCAACTTCAGTATTTGTACGCTTTGCTCTAATAACAAAACCGTCTAAATAGCTGTCCGCATGTCTATCAAATAAAACTTCTTCAGAGCTGTATACCAGTTTTAACCGAACGATGTAAAGTGAAAGTATTACCCATCTAGCGAAAAAGTATAACATCGTTAACGAAGTTCTCTGGTTACAAAGTGTTCTCTTGCCTGCAAATATATCTTATGTAAACTTTGTGTGCTGTCTGGTGATGAACTCAGCCGCAAGTAAAAATTGTCCAAAAATTAATCTGCTTACCTGCAAATTAAACATACCGTTCAGACTCTTATAGACATTAGATTTGGATTAAATTAAAATTTTTATATATATGCAGATATGTACTGTATGTGTATGCTCACTCGTGACATTTATGATAACCTGTTTATTATATACTTGTGCCATTACCAGGGTC
Organism: Paramuricea clavata; assembly: GCA_902702795.2. NCBI lineage: Eukaryota > Metazoa > Cnidaria > Anthozoa > Malacalcyonacea > Plexauridae > Paramuricea > Paramuricea clavata. The sequence continues at coordinate 19,828 of CACRXK020005131.1, forward strand.
AGAATATAATGAAATCGTCTGTACTTATACTTGTACATTACTGCATGCTGCACGAGTATAGATCCAAATGCTGTAAGGTGTCCTTATTGTAATGAGATGTTTTGTGACAAACGGAAAAATTTCCACATGTTATTGGAGACTGCCCATATAACAAGCATAAAAAGAAACCGCAAATCCGATATACCGCGAATCACATGTATATTGCAATTGTTTTGATTAGTGTGCGACCTAACGCAATCCTAGCATGCATGCAGACATGGCTAGTTTGATATTTCACATTAAACTGACCCTTCATCGTTGCAGTTGGATTGTAAGACGAGCCTGCGATGAGCGATTTCTAACTACTCCTTCCAGCGGTTGTTGTAGTGGAGACCCCGCTTGCGATCACATTAAAAAGCGAGCTTACATGGTGGTCGATGACAATCCATTACAATCCATACATATGCAACTTCTGATTTCTAAGATATATAGAATATGAGGCAATAGACGTTTTTCATTAAACTTCACAAATGCACTTATACACCATTTTGGAAAATCTATTTCACAAATTAAGAGCATGTACAAGTTAAAACTACGTTAGAAATAACGATATATAATAAATCAACCTTCATTTTCTTCAATGCTAACAGTTTCTATGAAAAATTGCCATAGCCATTTCCAATTATGTTTCACCATTACATAATTATGGATGCATGTTCTAATAAATCCATTTTTGTCTGGAATTCTTTTCTCAAAACAGACAATAAATACAATAGTCAAAGCAAACAAGTCTCTAACTTTAAACTTTGATGTATACATGGTATATATCTGAGTTGGTCCCGAGTATTATTGCAATGCTACTGTACAAGTATGTATCCAAACGCTGCAGTGTCATTATTTTCTGGATTAATACAGTAAAAAGTCATTATATTACCGCAAGATGTATTTCTCACATCGCCATCACATCCAAGTACCGAAGTACCAAAGCCAATACACGAATTACAACTCTCGCAGTCGTTTTGATTATTTGCCACTAATCCAATCCGTACATTGGTATAAGCAAATGCATAACGTTTGAACTTATTTTTGGTGACCATATTGAAACCTTCTTGATTACAGTTTTTTTGCAATGACGAACCATTGATAAGAGATTTCCATGCTTCCTTTCCAATGGTTGTTCTTTTAAATGTCCCGTCTTCGATCACACTATGTAACGAGATGGTGGTGTAGTTTGACGCTATCCATTTTGTAGCACCATTGACTTTCATTCCGAGACATATTTTGTTAAACGGCGTGTTCCAGTAAGAAGCGAGTTTTGTTTGTTTTTCATTCAAACCTTGAAGCCCATCTTCAATTGCGTAGGTTTCCTTGTTTGTCCAGTAAGGAGAGCTGTAGTTGAAGTCATTCTGTAAAGCAAAAAGTGTACTCATTTCTCTATACAGGGTGTATAAAAAAAAACTGAACAGATTTGAAATTGCTCTCAATTTCGCAAAACAGCTATTAGTATCCAGTTTTTGATATATATATAGTTTCTTTGGACAGTTATAATGTAGAATAATAAAACAATTCTCGAACTCAAATTTTGTAAACCAGGGGGTGTATCTTTTCCAACAAACTAAAAATGGCTTTCGTACGAAATTTAAAAGCTTTAATCGAATTTTGAGTTGATAGATGGAAAACGTGTTGGGTTTTTAATTACTGTACAAATTTTCAGACAATTTGCTTTAGTTTAAGCCCCTTTAACTATTCATTTTTTCCTAAAAAATCCGCCTTTCGCATGCTTAATTAATGCCTTTACCTAATTTGCATATTGCTGACATATGCAAATTAAGCAAAGGCATTAATTAGCATGCAAATAGCTGATTTTTTAAGAGAATATGCGAGTTTGCGTGAATCGTTAAAGGGGTTAAACTAAAGAGAATTGTCTGAAATTTTGTACAGTAATTAAAAACCCAACGAATTTTCCACCTATTAACTTAAAATACGATGAAAGCTTCTACATTTCGTGCGCAAGCCATTTTTAGTTTGTTGGAAAAGACACCCCCCTGGTTCACAAAATTTGAGTTCGAGAAATTTTTTTCATTTTCCTACATTATAAGAACCCAAAGAAGCTATATACATCAAAAACTGGATACTAGTAGCTGTTTGCGAAATTAAGAGCAATTTCAAATCTGTTCAGTTTTTTTATACACCCTGTATATTATTGCTTGTCATGCATGTTTATATGCATTCGAAGAGATTATGTTAGGCTAAGATTATTCGTACCTTGCTCCCATCTACTTTCATCACTAGTGTCCAACCTGCTTGGCCACATCCAGATAATTCAGTCATGTGGCAGTAAACTTTATAATGTTGGAGTGAATCATTATTTCGTAGTTGGTAAACACCATTGCTGAGTGACCTATAAATAGTACGAAGTTTTGTGAATATTAGCAAGACCATATTGTAACATCGCGTGTAAACCCCAACTTGGTCCGAAGTTTTTGAATAAGGTATTTGCACCACATTTCCAATAAGCTACGAAAAATTTCTGATTCTATTCTTTACTTGCTTGCTTGTGGTATATAGAAGATATTATATTTATAAAGACATAAGACATTATAAAGTACAATTTGATTAAACTAACTTCATTATGTCGAATAGTTCGATTCCATGCATATCAGTTTCATTTGAACTGCTCTAGCTCTCAAAGTCCCTTTAGAATGTCGAGACATCAACCATACCACAACATTTCAAATCGAATGCTTTTCATTATTAAAGGGGTACGGCAATATATTTTTTTATTATTTCATTTGGAAGAACTTTTAAAATTATATGCTAATCTCTTTTACCGATTTTGCGTAACTTTATTATTTCTTGAGATATTTGAACAGAAAAATTCACAAATCAGCGAGCTTTCCGCCATCTTGGATTTTGGCGGATATGCATAGAATAGAATAGAATAGAACAGAATAGAATAGAAACTTTATTTCACGAGGGAAAACGTATTAACCGTAAAAGTTATCTAACATACGGCCCTCGCACTATTTTGATATTTACAGGCATAAAAAGTATTAAGGATTACGACTATTTACATTTGAGAAAAAAATAATTATGACATGCATATGACATCATAAGCAGGGTCACGCAAGAATTTTATCCATAGAGCAATTGGTTATTGTGAGCCGAAAATCATATACTTCAGTAACTATTTGAAATAAAAAACTGTCTGACGACTTTTCAAACAAGACTTAATGTTATTTGGTCATTTATATGCAGTTTTATATGGCTAACTTTGCTTATGACGTCAGTAAAATCACCGATAATGAGATAAAAAATTAATCCAAGATGGCGGACAGCAAATTATTTTAAGTCAAAATATTTCAAGAAATAATAAAGTTACGCAAAATCTGTAAAGGAGATTAACATATAATTTTAAAAGTTCTAATGAAATAATGAAAATATATATTGCCGTATCCCTTTTTTTTCGTTTTTCGATATGACACACAGTAATGGTATACTGGACTCTACAGCTCAGTTGGTTAGAGTGCTGCACCGGTATCGCAGAGCTGCAGATTCGATTTCTGCTAGCGGACCCATATAGTTTTATTTGCTGCAGTTGCTCCTGGTTAGGTCCGACTAGATGTATAAAATTTACACTCGAAATTTTTATCTAGCCTACAAAATCCTTCAACGTTGTGGTGACTCACAAACCTGTTTCTTTGCAGTAGTTCCTTACAAGATGATAACAGTTCTTGATTTGCTATAAAATGAAATTCTCTTAACTATTAGCCTAGGAAATAAATTTTCAATTTTATAACATGGTATATAGATTATTATTTTTTTTGTTTTATTTAGTATTGTGGTCAATTATAAAAACAGGATGATCTTAATTTGAAAATTATAGTCGTGTGCTCCACTTCTTCGCTTGTGACTCTATAAGAGACTGTGATTCATCTAAAAATCGTACGGAAGTAGACAATGGACCTATTCCCTAATGAACAAAATTTTGATCTAGACAAGTCTGGACAAATATTTTATCACATCTTGAAAGAGCATCACAAAATTAGTAATATTCCGAAGTCTCGTTGCGAAATGTTGTAAAATGCGGATAATATAGCCTTGCGAAATTTGCCGTTTTTCAGTAATTTTGCATTACAAATAAACGGGAAATTGATACCTTTTTTCAGAAAGCGGTATTAATTTCCCGTGCGTAATACAAAATGACTGAAAAACGGCAAACTTCGCAGGGCTATATTATCCGCATTTTACAACATTTCGCGACGAAACTTCGGAATATTACTAATTTTGTGATGCTCTTTCAAGCTGTGATGAAATTGTTGTCTAGACTTGTCTAGATCAAACTTTTGTCCATTAGGGAATAGGTCCATTCGCATTATTTATTATCACTGAAATAATTTTTACCCTATAGTTACCGTGATCCGTGTGAACTTACTTGTTGGATGACTTGTTAAACCTTCTGCCATAAAGAAGAAGTTCGCATTACGAAAGTTCACTGCAAACATTAATATATTCTATCACCCTATTGACTGAGTTGTTAAACCTTTTGGATTTTGCTATATAAAGGTTAGCACATTATGAGGAAGTTAAATACAAATATATTTTTTTATGATAATGAGAGTTCACGTCAATCAAAGCATTATTGTCAAGTATCATCTTTAATTTTCGCTGGCTTTAATTGTGGGGCCAGTGCGAGGATAATTTCGGTAAAAATAGCGTAGATTGCGGAATAGATGTTCGCAATTACTCTGAACCTTTTCCAACCATACAATCAATTTTTTACTTGTGTACATGAGGTCAATCCTGATTAGTCGTGTAGTTATAATGGGTTAATATATATGATTTTAAACCTTACTTGATGATGATTTTTGTGTTGCCTGAGGCGGAGCGCTTCTTGAAAGTGGTTCTGGGTGTTTCTGGAAATTAAGAACAAAAATTGTAGTCTGCTTAAAGGATACTGATTCCCTATAGCTATATATTCACGCTGACCATGCATGCTCATGCTTGTGGAACGAATTCAAATCGAGAAATTGCCTTGTTAATTGGGGAGCTGGGGGCAGGGGCAAAGTGCCCCCTTGGCCCCCCTCTCGGCGGCCCTGTGGGTAACTCGCCCTCATAAACAGATGTTTCCTAAAACTAAGTCGAGAGAAACATTGAGCTCGAAGGAAAACAAAACTTGCTACACACGTATAGACCCGAACTATACATATACTGTAGTGACTATATGTACTGCAAGTGGTCTATGTTCCGAGAAAACAGACATTAAGTGTTTTGTTTTATATATAGCAAGCCAGAAAAAGTAAACAAAATTCACACAACATTTTCATTTAATGAATGAAAATCCTTTAATAATATGTACAATATCACACTTACAAGAACCTTGTAAAAAAGCTTGGGCAAAATTTCCTGTCGCCTATACAGGGTGTCCCAAAAAAATGTCCCCTGTCATATTTGGTGGTATTACTTCGCTATAATAAATCAAAGGTTCAATATTTTTGCATTGGGTTAAAAAACAATCATATTATATTAATCGTAGTATTTATCCCACCAAAAGACTTAAACATTCGGCTTCTATAGAGATACTTAAGGTGGCGCCACCGAAGCCTATCTGCATGTATTCTTTTTGTCAACTGTAAAAAGTTATCTCGGTTCCACTCATTTGTTTACGTATATAGTAGCCTGTCAGAGAGGGCAACAATTTTTTACTTGTGTCCCGGTGGAAAATATTGCATTCATCAAAAGCCACGTACGTGACCAGTAATCAGCAAATCACGTTTAGTGTTACGCACCAGGTACATAATATTACAGGTTGTATATATGTTATCCTTAAACAGCTTTATTTACGAGTATACTCGTTTATTTATGCCACACCTAAAAATGTTCGTTAATTAAATGAGGACCGTTGCATGAATTTCGATTAAATATATATCGTTTTGTTGCAACATTCTGCAAAGAGAACCTATATTGAAAGCGATCCTTATATCTTCGTTTTAGTTATATCGGTACTCGTTTTACATATAGTGTATCAATGGCAAATCTGTGTAGTAAGTATAGGCCATACAGAGTAATTATAAATACCTATTTTTCTTTGTCGAAATAGCGAATTTAGGATATTTTTATTGCTCTGCCAGAGCGTCAGAGCGGACTATCACTAATTTTTACACTAAACGAACTCGCTTGCAATGTTAGGGTAGGGATCAGGAGCCGGTTGTATACGAAGGCTGGATGGCACTATCCACGGGATAGTGATTTTTTAAAACTTTGTTAAATCAGTCGTTGAATGGTATAACTCGTATTAAAGTTTACTATTTATAAGTTAAATGTTTTTTTATACTTCTTGTGTCCTCTATATCCGTAGTTTCACAGTTTTTCAAGCATTTTACAAAGGTTGAAAAAGTCACTACACCACTGGATAGCGCCATCTGACCTTCGTACAACCGGCCCCATGCAGGACCCGGTTGTATAAAACTCGTGATTACTTTTTTTTTCAAATAGGCGCTTCTTATTGGATGACGTTTGCACTTAACCATAGTTAACTTTAATCACTTTTTCATACAACCTGCCCCAGATATCATTACATTTAGAGTAATGCAAGCATACTATAAAACGCTTTTGACCTAATAATATGTTGGAATATTGGTGTTTCCACCTTATTTTGATCAGTCAAATATCACTGGATTAAAATGAGTATAGATGTGATAGCTATTTTATCATGTATGAAATTCTGAAAATTCCCTCAATGTGAAAGTTAAGGCATTATAGTATCCTTAATTCACCTGCTGATATAGTTTCAGCATATATAAAACTAATGTTATTCCGAAAAATGTATGCATTATAACAACACATCTATTTAAAAAACCCTGCATATTTCGAATCTATTTTGATTCATCTTCAGCAGTATCTTTTTTTGTTGCCATCAACCCTATTGAGTATTGTAATGCTATATAGCAACTATAAATTCTTTGTATGTTCGCATGGCGATAAAACATATAATAGTTTTGTTTGTGGAAACACCACGTAAATTTATTAGTGCAGTAATATAAATTTACGTGGTGTTTCCACAAACAAAACTATTATATAGCAACTGTGAAAAATGAAGTGGATAACTTTACTTAAAATGACTTAGATTCTTGCACTTCACCTGGTGGAATTAATATTAGGATGTTAGGGTTTGTAATCCAAGTGAGAATATATACATTTTAAGGCCTAAGCAGCTCAACAGCTGGCCTCTGTAGCTCAGTTGGTTAGAGCGCTGCACCGGAATCGCAGGGCCGTAGGTTCAATTCCTATACCAGAGGACCTTGTGCTGCATTTTTCGCAGTCGTTCCTGGTTAGGTCTTAAAATGTATATATTCTCTCTTGGATTACAAACCCTAACATTCTAATATTAATTCCACCAAATGAAGTGCAAGAATCTAAGTCATTCAAGTTCACCTTATCACAACCCGCACACCCGATTACCTATATATACATGAACTTACGGTTACAGCTCAACAGCTGGCCTCTGTAGCTCAGTTGGTTAGAGCGCTGCACCGGAATCGCAGGGCCGCGTAGGTTCAATTCCTACCAGAGGACCTTGTGCTGCATTTTTCGCAGTCGTTCCCGGTTAGGTCTTAAAATGTATATATTCTCACTTGGATTACAAACCCTAACATCCTAATAACTTTACTTACTTGTTTAATTATAGCAATATGGTTGAATTCTGGGTTATGTGTTTTCTCATCAGCATCGGATGTCTCTTGAATTGTTTTATTGTTGAGCTCACACCGACCTTTATCAATTCCAGAAGTTTTGTAATTGACTGACGCACATGATCCATGTCTAACGCAATACACGCCACATTCTAGCTCGCTCTCTGCCTGTTTTGTTTCGATGACATGATTTGTCAAGTATTTTTGTACATTTCTGTGAAACATTGCTTGCTTTGAGCACACGCCTGGTTGTGGTATTTCTGAGATGAAAATTAACGCACAAATACTTAATAAGACAGCCATTTCATGTAAGACAGACAGACGCTTTAATTTGAAGGCAGCTAGGAATTACAGAATGCAGTTTTATTATATTGAGAGGATTTTAATATTGATAAATATTTACAGATGCAAACGCGATCTCTTCAAGTGGCGACTACATTGCGCGTTTTCCTGCAATGTGATTGGCTCTTCGGTGGCCGTTTGACAAGGATGACTTTGTTCCTATTGCAAACACCTGCAAATGTGGTATATATTTATATATAACGTTTCGGGTCATAAAATGGCAGCTTCAATCCAATACTTCAGTCTACTATTGACTATACATATATCTCTGTTTACCTATATATAAACATGGGTTTATGTTTATATGACAACGTTGAGTGCGCGAGCGCATGCATGTACAGCTGAATCCATTCCAGTCGACAGCTTTATGTGGTAGGACATGAATATTGAGTGGAATGTGAATATTAAGATATAGGAATATAGGAATATATTTGGAATATGAATATGAATATGCTAAACAAAATTAAAACGACTATTTGCCATTATTGAATAATGCAGGTGGGAACATTGATTCCAGATTTACGTTCTTGATCCAGATTTACGAAATATAGAGACACTATCTTCCTTTAAAGTTACCTTATGTAATATGTATTGTGGACAAAAATATAACGTAAAATACAATGCATCACTAAGTAGATATAGCTCAATACTCCATACCAGGCTCAGGCTTGGTCACTGTGCGCTTAATTTTCACCTATATAGAATTAATAGTGCAAATTCCCCTTTTTGTGTATGTCGATGGGGTGAAATGGAAACTGTCAAACATTACTTTTTATACTGTTCCCGATTTGCTGCCCAACGTGAACAATTGCTCTCACTTCCTGCGCGGCTGCTCCATCCTATGTGGATAAATTTATCAGAGAATCGGAAAATTGAAATACTTTTGCATGGGTCGGAAAATCTTGGACATGAAGATAATGTAAAATTAATGCAAAATGTCCAATTATTTATTTTAAATACAAAACGGTTTCAGGCCGAGTAACTTTTTTTTCTTTTTTTTTTTTATTGAAACTTGTTTTGTAAAACATTGGTCTGTAAAACATTGGTGTGGTAAATTCTTCCATATAAATTTCTTATAATAATATGTTTCATGGAAAGCTTGAGAATGAATACCAGAAGTTCTTCCACACTATGATTATTCGATTTGTTTTGATGTAATCTTTTTTTTTATGTAATCCTCTTTGTCTTGATGTGAACAACCTAAAGTTTGTAAATAATCCGACATAATCTCCCTCGATGAGCTATGCTCTTGGAGAAAATGTCTGTAATAAAATATGTTTA
>CACRXK020005132.1:0-29116 GCA_902702795.2 Paramuricea clavata
CGGGTCTGAACTGCACTAGAGTGCTCTTTCTACTAAGAAACAGTAATATATAGCTGTTTAGTTGCACCAGGCAAATAAAAAAAAATTACTAATCGAGACCCTTCAACGCATGATATCAAATTCGAGAATTATAAGTCCTAAAACATTGCAGAATTCTCATTTGTGGCACCTGCCCAGGTTCTAAATCGCTTTTAAACTTTGAAATAGGATGTTATTCCACACATCCACGCAATAAAATTTGCGGCACATACTATTTCTAAGAAATCAGGAAGTTGACAATTTTTGCATTTTTTAGCTATATTTCTGCGTGTGACACAAGAATCCAATAAGCATGCATATCAGTCCCTATTGTTTTGTTTATTAGCCTCGGTATTATTGCCGAAAAATCAACAGCACGTTGAAGACCTATTCCTAAATGTCCTTTGTCTGATTCGTATTAATGCCAAATAAATCCTGTTAAGCAGTCAAAATGACAAATCATAGCCCGACAAAGACAGAAATACAAAGACAGCGATGCACAGGCACAATTGTCATGACATATAAACTCGATAAAAGACTGCTAAATGGTAACCATGCTTTTATAAGAACAGAGTAAACCAGACACGGTACTAAAATGCGGTGCTTTACAAATAAAACTTTCCGGCGTTTCCGCCTACGAGCTGTGCGCAGCTACAAGTAAAGGATATATAATTTTGTAGTACGCTACATTCCTACTGTTGCCGGGCAGTTGTTCCGCACGCTTGTTTATAACTTCGCTTTAAAACCTTCAAAATAAACTCAAAATACTATCAAAATGAAGAGAAAAGTGAGACGAATCCATTCGTATACGGCCGAAAAAGAGAAAACTAACAACACGAAAGTTATCAAGGATCAAACCTACTGCATTTTTAATTAGTTCTAATAATTTTGAGCGATTTGTCAATTGTCAACAATACAATTTCGCTTGACTTTCAAAGGCCATAAATCGCTAGAATACTGCTGTTTAGTAATGAATTTGGCATCCGTATGTACAATTTCGTACGCTGATTCGAACGACGGTATTTTTGTCCTCGTTGAGTCACTTGGGTGCATAAAACCAGACCGTCTGCCGTGGTAGCTGTGATAAACTTAGCACGGAGTAACGGACACCGCAAATTTGCAAAAGGGTTGTGCTCTCATCGCATGAATGTGCTCTCAATTTCGCATATTTGGGTACTTATAATGTAGAATAATGAAAAAAATTTCCCGAACTCAAATTTTGTGAACCAGGGGGTGTGTCTTTTCAAACAGATAAAAAACTGACTTGCGCACAAAATTTAAAAGCTTTAAGAGAGGATGTCCACAAAAATCGAACATAAAGCGGCCACGACTGAAAAATCGATTTTGCTCAAATTTTGCCCAGATATACCTTATTATATCGGAAAATGCACCATATATTTTTTTAGGTCAAATTCTTTTTTAACTTTGAGAAAATGCCGTTTTAACACGACCACCCTAAATCGTCATTTTTTGGGGGAAAATATGCGCTGATTTTACAGATAAATTCCACGACGACAACCGTTTCTAATCGATCTAAAATCCTAAAAATCTTGTTTTCGGTTATTCAAAGGACTGTGTACATGACTTACAGGAAATCTGAGTTACTTTTAGGAATAGAAATAATCGTAGTTTTGGAGCACACTATCTTACTTCATTTACGATACCCTCTTAACAAAATCGATTTTCACCATGCGATAAAGCTCCAAATCGATCATGCTTCTACTAGTTGCCTCTTTAGTAAACAAGCTTTCAATTGACGTAAATACTTCTTTTGGCAAATGAATACGCGATAAACGACAGCGCGTTGAAATCTTCCGTTTTTGACGTCTTGCAAGTCAAACGCTGTTAATTTATACACCGTCAAAGTAAACAATTTAATCAAGTATTCTAAGTATTTTACCTTTTGAGAAAAAACATATTCTTGAATGGGGACTTTTCGCTTTGCTAAATTTAAAAGTGGTCCAGAAATCCCGGTATATTTGTAAAAAAAATCATCAAACATCCAGTATTTTGAGACATTGTCGACGGTTGCATGATAACTTCAGATCATTATTCAACGTGATCTACGACCCGGCCGTTTGACTTGAGCGCTAACATATACAAATCGATGAGCTATTTAAGGATTATATTTGCTACTAAATTCCCCAAAAGAATTGGAACTACAACTGCTGTTTTCAGAGGTTTTGATCCATTTTGTCCATATTAATGTACCATTTTATTTATCGACTGATGTTTACAAATACGTAAGTTAATTATTAAGCAGCTGTTTATAGCTCGCGTGTACATGTGAAATGAACGTTTATAATGTTTATCCATATAAGGAGTTTTTATTTTTAGTTTACCAGCCCTTAATTTGAATAGTCGTTTTCTTTCAAGTTGTTCCGCTTTTTATGAAAACCATTGAATTTAAAGACACACAAAAGTGTTAAATAATTTTTTTTCAATATTTCAATTTATTTGCATCAATTATTAACGAGATAATGGCCTGCCTGGCGCAGTTGGTGGGTATAAACAGGATCATAATATAACAGCTCAACGCAACTAGAGATTATATGAACACGAGTATTGCATATTTTCCCGGGGCCGGCCGTGCTAGGGCGAACTGCCAAGCCTAGGGGCCCTAAATGCGCGAGGTCCCTAAATTCGCGAGGCACCTAAACTGGGTGTGTCACAATAGAAAATGGCCGTGTTCTCGTAAAAATGGGCGTAGCACAGTAAAGCGCGAGGCCCGCGGCATTTGCCGTATTTGACACGTGGTTAATCCGGCGTTAAACGAGCAACAAGCTTTCATTTTCTTTAAACGCGACGTGTGTGGAGACAATAATAATTTGTGGTGTCGCGCACTGGGCCAACATATCTCAATGCTGTATTTTTGGGTACTAGTACTTGTGAAATATAATAAGATCAATAGACATTAGTGTATCAAAATAAAGTAATTTTACTGATTATTTTAACTGTGCATCAAAGTAAACACACATTATTCTAAACTACAGTATTTGCTATATGCCTATAATTTGAGTTTGAGGTGGTAGAATGATCTAGAATATATAATAAAATAACAAATCCTTGTATGGATAAATGTTCATTTCACACGCACGCTATTAACAGCTGCTTAATAATTAACTTATGTATTCGTAAACATTTATACTCGATAGTCGATATGTAAATACTAAATGGTACATTATATGGACAATGCAAACTAGAACAAAACAACAATTGTCAATTGAAGTTCTAATTTTGGGAAATTTAGTAACAAATATAAAATCCCTAAACAGCTCATCGATTTGTATGTTTGTGCTATTAAAAGTAGACAATATTGAACAATGATCTGAAGTTGTCATGCAACTGACAACAATATTATATTTCAAAATACCTGTAGGCCTATATGATGATATTTTACAAATATCTCTGGATTTTTGGACCAATTTTAAACTAAGCAAGGCAAAAGTCTCCATTCAAGAATATATCTTCTTCTCAAAAGGTAAAATACTTAAAATACTTGATTAAATTGTTTACTTCGACGGTATGTAAATTAACAGCGTTTGACTTGCAAGACGTCAAAAACGGACGATTTGAACGCGCTGTCGTTTATCGCGTATTCATTTGCCAAAAGAAGTATTTACGTCAATTGAAAGCTTGCTTATTAAAGAGCCAACTAGTAGAAGCATGATCGATTTGGAGCTTTATCGCATGGTGAAAATCGGTTTTGTTAAGAGGGTATCGTAAATGAAGTAAGATAGTGTGCTCCAAAACTACGATTATATCTATTCCTAAAAGTAACTCAGACTTCCTGTAAGTCATGTATACCGTCCTTTGAATAACCGAAAACAAGATTTTTAGGGTTTCAGATCGATTAGGAACGGTTGTCGTCGTGAAATTTATCTGTAAAATCAGCGCATATTTTCCCAGAAAAAATGGCGATTTAGGGTGGTCGTGTTAAAACGGCATTTTCTCAAAGTTAAAAAAGCATTTGACTTAAAAAAATATATGGTGCATTTTCTGATATAATAAGGTATATCTGGGAAAAATTTGAGCAAAATCGATTTTTCAGTCGGGGTCGCGCAATGTCTCATATGTTCGATTTTTACTGACATTCACTCTTAATCATTTGTTGGGTTTTATTTACTGTACAAAATTTCAGACAATTTGCATTAGTCTAAGCCCTTTAATTTTTAGAGAAAAATGAATAGTTGCCTTTAACTAACTGTAGTTTAACTACTTAAACTAAAGCAAATCGTTTGAAATTTGTACATTAATTAAAAACCTAACACATTTTCCGATCGTGACTAAAACACCACACGAGTACATACGAGTAACATACGAGTAACACACAAGTACATACGAGTACATACGAGTAACATACGAGTACATACGAGTAACATACGAGTACATACGAGTAACATACGAGTACATACGAGTAACATACGAGTACACACGAGTAACATACGAGTAAATACGAGTACATACGAGTACATACGAGTACATACGAGTAAAATACGAGTACATACGAGTAAAATACGAGAATTAGCACGCTTTCTTTAAAGTTTCTTTCACTTTCACACTTTCACTTTGGCTTTGTATTATGTTCATGTTGTAAATGCCTTATTGACATAGGCGTACGAGACAGGGGGTAGGGGGGGGGGGCAACTGCCCCCCAAAATTGTGGAAAACCATGGAAATTCGGACAAACGCTAGGAAAAATCAAGAAAATTCGAGCAGATTTATGAGAAAATATGTTAAAATCAGGTTATTTCTTTACAATTCTCCATAAAAATTCAGGCAAACTTTCAACCCCCCCCCCCCCAGAAAACATCAGCCCCGTTCTCCCATGCGTATTGATGGATTTCGAAGCCTCGCACGACGTAGAAAAAGTAATTAATTAATATATATATAGAATAAAGATTTGTATGTTCTAAGACTCTGAAAAGGTTTAAATGTAGTATATTGCTCACAGGCTGTCAGAGAGTTTTTGTAGTACATGAAAGTGCATGTTTGCCATGTTGTTTATACGTCTGTAGTCTATGTGTTTTGCAAATTTAATACGTGAATTGTACACCGGGAAATATAAAATACTTAGGGTTCATTATTTATCGGTTGGGGAGGGGGGAAGGAGCTGTTAGATTCTAAAATTCAAACAACATAATAAAAATGACCCTCCCTTTTAATGTGTTTAAAAATGTAGTCCACCCCTTTAGAACAGTCTGAAAATTTTTCACCCCCCTCCAACAATAAAGTTAAGAAGAACATAGTATGGCCGTATGGTAGTTCTTCCCATCCTATTCTTTTGTGTGCTCTTTACAACCAGGGGGGTAGAGAGGACCTTCAACTTGGGGATGCTGGACAGGATTTAGCCAACAGGGGGGGGGGTGTGCAAAATAAAATCTAAATCCACAATATAATTGCGTATAATCTTGTCTAAGTAAGTAGATATGGCCCCAAGAAGAAAGGGTTTACTTTGGGTTTTTAAATGTAAAATATATTTACTTTCAATCATCATTCGGTTTTAAAAGTAATTCGCATTATTTTAACCTATCATTTTCCATCACGAAAAATCATGTCTTTTATGCATTATACAGTTTTCGGACTTATGCAAACTCACACCCCGAAAATGCAGGAAATCGCATTTCAGGGACCCTAGATTTCAAAATATTCTGGGGAGCATGCCCCCAGACCTCCACTAAAATGGCTCCCGCCTTTTGCGCTGGCTACGCCACTATCTCTATACTATCTTCTTTATATCAATGCTATAAAATTTTATTGTCTCCCCAAAACACTTCTTCAAAAGATTTAAACCACTCTTTTTATTTTACACCTACAAAATATATCCCCCCCCCATTATTTTACCAGCCCCCCCCCCCAACCGATATAAATAATGAACCCTAAGTATTTTATATTTCCCTGTTGAAAACGTATTAACAGGTGTACAATTGACGTATTAAATTTGCAAAACACATAGGAGAACGGGGCTGATGTTTTCTGGGGGGGGGGGGTAGTTGAAAGTTCGCCCGAATTTTTATGGAGAATTTTAAAGAAATAACCTGATTTTAACATATTTTCTCATAAATCTGCCCGAATTTTCTTGATTTTTCCTAGCGTTTGCCCGAATTTCCATGGTTTTCCAAAATTTTGGGGGCAGTTGCCCCTCCCCCCCCCCCGCCCCCCTGTCTCGTACGCCTATGTCAATAAGGCATTTACAACATGAACATAATACGAAGCCAAAGTGAAAGTGTGAAAGTGAAAGAAACTTTAAAAAAAGCGTGCTAATTCTCGTATTTTACTCGTATTTTACTCGTATGTACTCGTGAGCAATTTCAAATCTGCTCAGTTTTTTTATACACTCTAGCCCCAGCGAATTAACGCTCTTTCGAGCGCCTTGCTATTAATTAATTTCTAAAATCATACGAGTCATTTTATTTCTGATATTCTAAGCTGGTATTAAGCTGCCTATTCTGATTCATTGCAATTGCTATTATGTTATAAAATGATTTTTGAATAATATAATTTCATACAAAATTTGGGACGAATGCATATTATTAATTAAGCGAGCTATATTAAATGTTATGTCCATGATGTGTTAGCAAATTCCAAAATCGCTTAAAAGAGGGTGGAAATTACTTAAATAAACCTTTAAGAATCAAAGAAAGGACATTTAGGAACAAGTTTTTAATGTATTCTTGATTTTTGGACAGTAACACTGCGGCTAATAACAGCACAGGGACGTATTCAGGTTCTTGTGTCACGCGGAGAAATAGCTAAAAAATGCAAAAATTGCCAACTTCCTGATTTCTTAGAAATACCATGTGCCGCAAATTTTGTTGTGTGGATGTGTGGAATAGCATCCTATTTCAAAGTTTAAAAGCGATTTAGAACCTGGGCAGGTGCCACAAATGAGAATTCTGCAATGCTTAGGACCTATAATTCTCGAATTTGATATCACATGCGTTGAAGTGTCTCGATCACTATTTTTTTTTATTTGCCAGGTGCAACTAAACAGCTATATATTACTGTTTCTTAGTAGAAAAAGCACTCTAGTGCAGTTCAGACACGAAAACGAAGCTCTGATTAGCAGAGAAAATAGAAAAAGCTGACTGTGATTGTAGGCTTTGGAGACTTCAGAAACCGGCATATTTTAATTAACTTGGGTCCTGGAACAAAAACTCGCATAGCGGTTGTAAAAACCACGTTTGAACGATCTTAACTCCTGTTTTGTAGTTAGGATAGATGAGAGAATCGACGGTAGAAATATAAGAGAAATCTATTTTTGAAGCCCAGATCGAGTGGTCCGCTCTTACAGAGACGCCCTCTTAAATTACAATGTACACACCAGTTGAATGCAGCTACATAGACCTAGACAAGTACGATTGTTTTAAAACAAATTTGCCAGTAACGACACTTTCTAATGTCAAAACAGGGCAGATTAGGCGGTCATACCTGTGGGTTATCTTTCCCGTCGAACGTTCACCTTCCACAAACTATATAAACGCCTGTTTCATTCCAAAATCGCCGTTTGAAGGTTTTAGAAGCTTCAGATTTGCTAAAGGTTTTGTGCAGACTCCACGACTAGTATTTATTTTTTAACTTGACTGCATTACACCCACAATTTTAGTAATTTATTTGTACGGAATTAAATACTGCGCCGCCATTTATACAAAAACAACAAATTCCCTCTTTTTCGCGCAGGGGATTTTCTATTTTCTGTCAAATCTCCTCTTAATATGTACTGTAAATGTAATCAGTATACTTACTTCTGTAACAACATAACGATGTCCATTTGGACACTCTAGAAAGTGAAAGAATCAATTCAATATTTTCTAAATACTTGTATCCTAAAGAAGGAGACTTATAGCGGCGTCCATTTACTCATTAGGTGACGAGTCTGTGTTGTTCACTTTTACAAAATGAACTGCACGACTTAAATTGTTCTGTCACTTACCATACCACTTGGGTTGTCTATACGTAATTAACATTCCACTTGCGTTTTCTATGGCCCGCATAACTTCAGGACCATCATCATGAGGCATTGTGGGAATAAAAGCATTCTATATAACCCAAAGAAATGCATTTTGGAATATGCACAATACAATGATTAAAATCTTTAACACTTAATCTTATTATTTAATACCAATGCCGAACACTGTGCAACCTCGTACCCAGGGTATTACCTTCGCTCACTCCCTGCTGCGGAAGTACCCTGGTAGATATCCGTAAGATATTAAGTTACCAAGGGAGGGAGGGACAAATCTCAAATTACAATGCTTCCACTTTCCAAAGCAAAATTCGTTGGCAAGGGGAGGACGGCATGGTTTGAATTACAAAAGGAGTAATTTGAGCGCACTTTATATCGCAATTTATCATTGTATTAAATGCTTCGTGTCAAATTGCCAATTTTGCGCGCGTTTGTGTTATCTTTTTGTCATTCACATGCTGCCAGACCATAGAAGCAAAGTTGATAAACAAACGACTCGAATGGAGATGCTCGAGTTCATTGCATTTCTTGCTTGTTTGAAATTCGTTGTTCTAAATAGCGCATATCATAACATACTGAAACCGAAGCAAGTTCTTTGTTTGGAAAGTAAATTTGTTTGTGATGTTACTCTAAGTGTATATCCACACCAGGCAAGCTTGAAAACAAAATGCCCGGCCACGGTGGGAATCGAACCTACGACCTTTAGAATACAAGAATCGAACCTACGACTTTGGAATACAGAAAAAAAGTATTTATTTATTTATTCAACTTCGCCAGGTAAAATTACACGATTGATAACATTGTTCAAACTTCGAAAAGAGTCACAATTTAAACATACAGATCTCCATGTTCTTGGGTCCTCTGCATCCAAACAACTGTGCAGGGCTTTCGAATAATACGGTCGTAACAAACTCTTAAATGTACTTAAACATATATTATTCATTTGAGAAAAGATGTTATTTGTATCTTGCCAAAAGGTTATGGAAAGTCTCTGATTTTCCATCTGACACCATTGTTGATGTATGCAAGGGATCCCTACTAAACAAGTCGACTTTCTTTCTCCATGGAAATCAGTTGGGATATCGTTTCGTCTATTGCTATCGTTGTGTCTCCCTTGAATTCACCGATACAAAATCAAATATCTCGACTGAAATCAAGTGGCCTTCGCGCGTCTGCTATTTCCATAATTCGCAAAGAAATATTCCATAGAGAAATCACAATTAGATTGCACATTTTGGGTTTAAATAGAGATTACTAACATACGTATACGGATGACTACATTTATTAATTACTGTAAAGTATAGGTAGATGACATTCATAAACAATTGACTCACTTCAGTATTGGCATGGGTAAAGGTGTGGCAGATCTAGTTTCATCACTCGAGAGGAGGACACATTGACAAAGTCTAAAGCGAAACTGCGAATTCGACTTTCGTCACTTTCAACTGTAGTAACCTTTGCAGAAGGTCTGGCAACGGATGGAGAAACTTCAGGGAATCGCTTGGATCCGGAATCTTTTACTAATGATTTCTGTGTTGTGGAAATTAGGCCTACATTCTTGAATGAAATCGTATTATTTAATCGTCGTTCACACAATGACGTGGCTAGAGGCCCGGGGGCCGCCCCCCCTAACAAAATTATTGCCCCCCTTTCGAAATCTAAAATCTCTCGTCCTGTTTGCTTCATTTGTAGCTTAATGGAAACATGCAGAAAGTGTTTTCAGCTTTTAACATTTTCAGCAACTAAGGAGAGTTTGGTAAATTAACTTACCATTATTCGGGGCATTCCTCTTTGATTATCAAAATAACAACAAGCAAGTTGGTCGTACGTGCAAAGTTTTGGCAAACCCATGTCACAAGGCAAACTTACCAAATAAGTCAATCAGAGCCATAGCAACCGGGGGGGGGGCTGGTGGGGGCTGCAATAATTTGCTAATAATAATTCTTTTTTCAAAATCATGCTAACTTTTATCATTTAAATAATATAATTTTAAAATACTGACATTTGATTAATTCTAAGCGGCTACATTATCCATGACAAACTGACTACATTATCCATGACAAACTTTTCCGACCATCAGAATTCTGGCAAATCTTCCTCAAAATTTCAGCGACTCTAAATTTAAAAATTTCCTTGGGCCTTCGGCCCTCGCTTTCAGCCACTCAATAAAAAGGAGCTTTCTGGTTAATGTGTCGCTGAGTAGCTGATTGTGAATATTTTATTCTTTATGTACCGTTGTTATACCTTTTATTCAATTTAACGTTTGTTGTATTTGCAGTTATACAATTAAACAAAACTAATTGGGTGCGCCTATGTGTACGTACTTTGTTTCCTTCTTTTCAATTTTCATCTTGTTTGAAGTGGCCCCCTTGGCCGTAAATCCTGGCTACGCCACTGCGTTTACACAGACGGCAGATAAAATAAGGAAAACCATTAACATGCGGCACTTTCTCGCCATGAATCAACTCCACGTTATTCAAAATTCTTTCATTTCTTTTTTTGAAGAAATTTTTACAGTGTCTCTGATCTTGTACACCATTACATAATCGACAACGAGGAACTATGTTCAGTTGATCCAGAAGATTTTTTGTAACATCTCTTTGGCGTGCTTTGCTAGCCATTAGTATAAGCCGATATAGTGACAATATAGTCAAATATGAGATATTTGTTAATCTTTAAGAGCAATATGATACTCTTTCGGCTGCAATACATGATTAACTTTTAGGAAAAATCTTTTATTATTGTCTCGGGCATTACGAGGGGCGGAACAGTAACTGGAATGCCCATTTTGTCACAAGATAGTCGTTTTTTTTGGGCATGTGTCCGAGTCGCTTTTCCCAGGCACATATTTGGGCAGAAATATTGGTAATAATTCGTCGAAATGTCAGGTTTTTGACAAAACTACACTGACAAAACGGTGGTCAAAGGGAAGTTGAAGGAGAAATTTACGGTGAAAGTTACGGTGAAATTCGGCGTTTTGTGGGCAGCGAAGTGTTTGGGTTTAGTATTAAATAATAACATAATGAATGAACACGAAAATATGCCACGTATATATAATAGTGAAGTTTAGATTTGACTCCTCTAACACCACTGCTACTACTACCTTTTACTGACTATTTACGCATGTGACTGGCGTAGATTTAAAGTATCTGATTGGTTAATGGTAGTGGTAACCACAGAGGAAGTTAAATCTAAACCTCACTAATTAAAGACGAATTTAGATGTAAGTTGATTCTATTAAGTCTTTATTCTTCCAGTATTTTCAGCTAAAATGCAGCAAAATTTGCTTGTTATATATATTTTCTTGAAATGATTTGAAATGTTTATATTAATTACAATACATCTACGAAATTTTATAAATCATAAATTGCGTTAATCTCCAGCAATCCGGGAACTTTGTTTACACTCAGCTCTGTCTGCATGTATGAATAAACTGATAGATGCATGGACAGATAGATATAGATGTATGAATAGATATCTGGTCTTAGCGTGCACTAAAATAACATCGAATAAAAACGCATGTTACTGAAAATTCTTACCATCATCAAAGCTGGATTAAAAGCAAGATTCATAAGAGGTTGCAGCAACCGATGAGGCAAACATTTCATGACGACAAGAAAATGAACCAATAGTTCAATTAGCCGTCTGTCATTGCTTGATTGACGAGAACTTAGCTGTAGAAGTTGGCCGTTAGCGTTTTCAAAATTTGTGAGAAAATTTCCAGCTAGTCCTTTTAACTAAAAAGAAGAGATCCCAACATCAATAAACCAAAAAATTCAATTGGTGATATATTTTGAAACAAATTTGCTTCAAATGGTTTAAACTTTTCAACAAGTTTACAAGCGAATCTCGCCTTGGTCCCCGAGCCACCCGGGGCGAGGGTGTTAATTCCGCCCGGCTATTTACACCCGGGTGTTTGAGAACATAGCGAAGTGCAAAGTTGTCCTTCATTATGTGATGGACAGTCTTCGACGTTATGCGCATGCGCGAGTGCAAGCTCGCGCTAAAAATATTGTTTATCACTTTGCAAAGATGTATTTTGCTATTTTACAATATATTTTTGCGATATATTTGGCTTCAACCTCGTTCCCAGGGCTTTCGAGTGAGGACGAGGGGAGAGACGATCTCGTCTCTCCCCTCCCCCCGTCCTCACTCGAAAGCCCTGGGAACGAAGTTGATTTCGCTTTTAACTGGAAAAAAGCTTGAAGTTTCATGAATTAGTGGCTGTGAACCGTGAAACAAAGTGTGAAAGGCATAAACACGAATTTTGTCGGAGGCGAACTAGATGTTTTTAACAAATTTTAACAATCGTTGTGGCTATGTTTGGAACTTGGGTAAGTGCCTTACTTGCTTTGTGTTTTCGATTTCATTCATATCTGCGAAATTTTTATGCCATTCTTAATTAACTCAGTAAATATATTATGTTTTTGTATGCATGCAAGCTGGTATTTACATGAAGTTGTAATGTAATAATATTATTTATTTGGGGCAATTTAATAATACAGCTAGCGTATTAACCTACATGCAGCAAATACGGCTTGAACAAGATATAACTCAAAAACTAGCTTCTGCCTATGAAGCAATATATTTTACCGGCCGTATTTTCGAGCAAACTACTGAGCGAAACAAGTTTTTCAGTTTCCCCTGCAGTTTCACGCCAAATTTTCGAAACGTTTTACCCGAAAGCCACATATAAACATAAAACCACATTCCAGATATGAAAATCAATGATTCTTTAGTTAAAAAATTATCTCGTATTACTTTATCATATTATTTTCACGTTATACCATAGCGAATATTATTATTTTAAACATGAATATTTCATGTGGAATTTCTATACTTTATATGTTAAGAAAGGCGAGGGGTTGGTGCATGCATGTATTTCTAGTATGGAAATAATATGAAAAGTTACACAGCGTCCATATGAGATAAAAAGTTTCCCCGTCTATCGAGATCTCGCTTGTTGACAGGCGAGATCTCGGTGTCCGGGATGATGTTTTTCCCATACTCATAACATTCCCGCTTAGCGGGATGACTTTCTGTCGTGTCAGCAACTTTTCAATTCAATTGATGTTCAGTACTACGTCACAGCCGGAAACTTTACCCGGTAAAACTTGGTTGCCATTAAATCGTAATTATCGCAAGAACCGCATCGCAAGCGTCGGAACGATTTTAAAAACGCAAAATTTTTAATAAAAACTGCGATTTATTGGAAATTTGAGTCACGCCGATTACCAAAAATCTACTAGACTTACTGCGATTTTTGCGTTAGCGATGTCTGCGTTCCGTGACTATTGCGATGATGATGATTTAATGGAAACCAGGCAGTGCATTTTTTAAGGATTCTTCAGTGGTGGGGCAAAACTGCCGAAGGGTCCATTTTCCTTGTTCTCCCCCCAGGATAGTTTGCGATCGCCGAAGGTGCGCGCCGAGAACCGCAGGCTCGAGTTAGCTAGGGGTGTCTGGGGCATATCCCCCAGGAAAATTTTAAAATTTGAGTCTCTGAAATAGCATTTCCTGCATTCCGAGAACACGTTTTTAAAAAATCTCAGCTGCTCGAAACAAAGTTTTAATAGTAAAATTTGTAATAAATTGCATGCTAAACATCTAAACACAACATAAGTTTAAAGCCCGTTAACACTACGCTCAATTTTTGGTACCGTACGACTTTTTGGTTCAACCTAAATAGGTAGTCCAAGAACCAAAAAAGTGGTACGGGTACAAATTTAAACTCATTTACTCAATACTTGTCATAGGGCCCTCATGGCTTTGGGGCAATAGGTCAGTTTTTTCTTCAGTGGTGGGGCAGAGGAATGGGCCCAGTGGGGCAAATGCCCCACCAGTCCATGGTATTAAAAAATGCCTTGAAACCAGGCTTAAGCGGGATAACGTTTCTCCATATGAACAGAACAAAAGTATTTGGCTAGTCGAAATGTTTTCTCGCATGGCCAGAAATCACGGACATTTTCATTTCTCAGGTTTCACCGTTACCACGAGCACCCACGTAACAATGGCTGCGCAATGCCCTATGTTTATTATCAGGCGAGCAGAGTATTTTCAATATAGCATGCTATATATAAATCTTTGAATATTTGTTGAAATTGGTTCAAGAAGTAGCGGTCGTATAGTATTTTTTGCATACTCGCTATGCTTTTTGCGATTGAATATTACAACATTTTACCTCACTTTACAAAGGAATCTACAAAGGTTTCTCGCTCAAAAGGCTATATCTCGTGATATATTCAATTATCGAAATTTGTTGAAATCATTTTATTTTGACGAATAGTATAGCCTTGCCTTCCGCCGTTTATTATTTTGTTACACCCGAAAAAGCTCTGCTTTTTTGTTTTGAAATTCGCAAGCCGGTGCGTTAATATGCATATTATAATTATATTACTTCGCGATCGAAAAGTGATATTCCATTCGCTTGGCAAATTCGAAATATTGATTTCCTTGCTATATGTTTGGTACCAAAATACTCGTCGAAAGCTTCTCTTTTCGTTCCCGTGGTCATTGCTTAGCTACACACTGAGCCTGGTAAACTAAATGCCACAACAATTGAGTGCATACTTCATGCTTTGCTTTATAAACAACACCCACGCGAATATTTGAAATTCCGGATGCTTTGATAGGTCGTAAAAGGATAATTAGGAATTCTTGTGGATAAACGGAAAAGCCGCTGACCGACTGGTACGCTTGCACAATGTCCGTCATTTCTGGCAATGTTAACCGGAATAACTTTTGCTCATATGAACCGGTCCTAAGTGCGAAAAACATGAACGAGAACCCGACACGAGCAGCTAAACCATTTTTTGTTTTTGATTCATAACAAATGATTATATTGGCAATAAATTGCAATAAAGTGCAAGAAATACAAATCAAGCAAGTGTGTTTTAAATATTGATGTATTGCAGTTGTTTCCTTTAAAAAATGATGCGTAGGTCTATCAAAAAAGATTTCAGTAATTAGTTTTGTTTCTCACTATATTGTTTAAAGAAACCTTAAATAAAAAGAGAGCATAGTTATTTTCATGGATGAGATTTGAGAGAATTGCACAATTTGAAATAATTTTATTCTTAACAATATACATGAAAAAAATTCTCAATTCTGATTGGCTAAGACCAGCGCATTTTTTTCGAAATGCCAAAAAAATGAAATAAAGTACCAAAAAATGGAATACAGTGCAAATTTCATTGACTTATAAGATACAGCAATTTCTAGCAGAAAATAATACAAAAACCCAAATATTTACAACTGACAAAAATGGCTGGCGATTTTAGTAGATTTTCTGTTAAAATTATTTATATTAAAATTAACTATTTCGCAGGTTACTTACGCACGCATGCATGTGACTGCATATTAATTCTTTCATGTATTATTATTAATAAGTAATAGTATGGTTTCTCGTTCAATTTGAAAAAACATGCACTCGTGAGTTTTTCAAAGACGATCAAAATTGGACAATTCTGAAGGATGAGTGTAATTTGAAGTCTTTGAAAAACTCACGAGTGCATGTTTTGTCAAATTGCGTTCGAAACCTACGCTAATTTAACGTTTTTCGATACATCTAACATATATAACTTGGAGATTGATAATTTTCTAATCAAAAGTAATAATATTTTATAATTGTTTTTAAAATATTGTACAAAAATATAAAAAATGATCTTGTTACCATGACAACCAGTGTTAGAAAATTATGTTCGTTGTTTGGTTAGTAAGGCAAGGGGTTCTGTATGGTATGTAAAGCGGGAAAGGCCGCCCGCTCCCCTCCTTTTCCTCAGAACCAATTTGGTAAATCTTTCAAAACTGAGGAGACTTAAAAAGATTATCATAGAAAGAGCGTTTCACCAAACCGATCATAAAAATGAAAATTTTCCAAAGGACCATGTCTTCGACTGGGCTCGTTCCGGCCTGACTACGCCCCTGGGCATGTATTTCTAGTACTTATTTAACATTTAGAAAAAACTTTTCCGTGCGTATACGTATACATGTGAAAAACACTTAACTGGAAAGCAGTCCTTAGAAAGTGATGGGAGACGTAGGGGAAAATCGTGTGCGAGAAAATCAAAGAAAAAATTCGGCAAAAATCCCGTATACCCCCAATCACTTTTCCAATGATACATGTCAACAAGCGCCCTTTGCATGTCCTATATAGCACCCCGACTAAAATTATTACTTAATATTATTACTAAAAATACCTAGTTATAATAATTTCAAAATTAGAGTCAGATGCTAATGTGTGTTACGATTGAAAGGCAAACATTTACGTCAATTATTCTTAATGTAAAAACTAATTAGTTCAAGAATGTTCTTACTTCGTTTGGTAGATACTGAATCCCTTCGATGTACCGACTCAGCTTTCCCAAAATCTATAAAAAACATTTGTGTGAACTTCAAATATTTTGCATGCTCTTATTTTTCTCAATAAGTAATATTTTGGTTAGAACTCTTAAGAAAGGGGAGGGGTTGATATTATAACGTCGGGGGACATCGGATTTGATTAAAAAATGAATTGATCTACTTGGTTTGCCAGTATATGGAACAAAAAAACCGGTGAATGTTTAATCAAAACTAGCCAAGCAATACTTATATATACCTGTATATGTTTTTAGGGTTGTAAGGAACAATATCAAACCAAGGTCGTGCTGTATTGACCGAGCGATAGGCCAATAGAGCAAAACCGAGGTTTGATATTTTCATGTTTCCTCTTTTTTAAACTAACAAAACCGAAATTTCCGAAAAAAATCTATAAATCTGTGGCTGCTTCAATTGTATTTTTGTTTAGATAGTGTCAAATTCCTCCTGGCCATCTGCAAACAAAATTTGCAACTCTTCACATGTTCAAACCACAAAATATTATCGACTGCTTCAATAGTTAACAACATGGGAAAGTTCTTTAACCACAGCATTACCCCTTTTTTGTGTTTTACATTTATTTCTCTTCGTTCTGAATATTTTGAAAGACTTTTTGAGCTCGGCTCTCATCGCAGCTTCGTAGGAAATACGGGACAATCCTGCCTGTTCTGAAGCTAATGAAATTGTGTGATTCGCCAAAACAAATAGTTGCTGTACAATAATTATCGAGACCGAGGGAAACAGTTTACTTTTATTTTAAACCAAAACTGGATAAATGGAACGCCGTAAATGTTGAATAAAAAGTTTAAAAATTAAACTTTGGAACTTCATGGTTAACACGCATGCGTATTGCACCCATTTTATTATTGACCGGTCAATAAATGTTTCAGCGCGTAGTGAACACGACGTTTTGTGGACCGGCACGTGATACGGTTTTCACCAATTGGCAAACAGAAAAATTGAACTTTGACACTAACTATATAACAACTAGATCTATTTACTCTTTA
Organism: Paramuricea clavata; assembly: GCA_902702795.2. Taxonomy (NCBI): domain Eukaryota; kingdom Metazoa; phylum Cnidaria; class Anthozoa; order Malacalcyonacea; family Plexauridae; genus Paramuricea; species Paramuricea clavata. Next base: position 17,347 of record CACRXK020005132.1, read on the forward strand.
TAGTTCCGTTCACGAAAATCAACCAAAACGCGATGCGCGATTTTTGCCCTCTTTGCATGAAATATGGGAATTGTCATTGGGCACATGCAAGCAAAATGGTGGGAACAACCACCTTAAATTAAAATATACACGCATCAAATAATAAACGAGCCAAAACCTACCCTAGTAGGAATTCCATCATCTTCTCCGTTCGGATGTGAAAAGCTTGTCGTTACTTCACGGAACAGGGCCAGTAAAACATAGCAAGAACGTACGGAGGGTTGCGCCTGTAAATTCTGTAATATATATATATATATATATATATATATATATATATATATATATATATTATATATTTCATCCTGATAAAGTCAACTAAAGATATCACCTTAACACTTCTCTAACTCAAACAAAACTAAATAGCAATGCAGTAAAATTCCTTATGGAATTAGAATCAGACCAGGCAAACAAATGGTGAGGTAATTTTTACTTAGGAAGAGGCGAGCAGAAACAGGTTTAGTTTCTGATAACTACGATCGATTGCAATCGATCGAATGAGAGGGACATGTGGGACTATAAACAACAATTACTCACTTCAATGACTATATTTAGATCGTCGACGTTGGATGTAAGTATTGCTTTGCCAAGAGCCTCTCGCACAGTGTGATAATTCTGATGATGAATTATAAACGTGTCTGGACTCTTAGTTTGCTCCTAAAAATTCAACAGAGATACAAGTAGGGGATTGATTTAGGCAGGTAGTTCCAAAATGAGACCGACCCATTACTGATTTGTGAATCCAGACTGACTCGATCCCAAAAGTCGAGAGCGCTATCAATTTTCAACCAAAACATTTTAATGACTTTAGGAATTTACTAATGCGTGTGTGTACAGTCAAAATTGTGTTAAAATTCGCACATACGACGCACAAGCGATGCTGTTTGTTATGACTAATATTAGCCGAAGTCGAGATACCGGAATTTTACTGTTACATCATTGTCCAACAATATAGTCAAATTATATCTTTACAAAAGCAATCAGCAGATATTACATTTAAAAATAAGCTTATACGACATTCGGTAGCCCGCAATATATTTCAATAATTTAAGTTGAGACTGCAATATTGGGCAATATTTTAATATTTTAATATTTAAGTTGAGACTACAATATTGCATGGGCGAGACCGAAGGTCGAGCCTAATATCATGGACGTACGGGCCTATTAGTTTGCCCGACCACTTGGCTTACACAGTATACCTCGTATACAACTTTGTTCGAGATTTTATCAGGGCCTTTTTTAAGGATTTTCCCGTGGGGGGGGGGGATTTTTTGAAAAGGGACCTTTCTGTGAGATAATATATTAGTGAAGGATCCCCCAGAAAAGCATCCAAATTTGTATAGGAAATTACACGGTTCGAGAAGTATTAATGAAAAATCGCACGCGTGTATTGCAAAATATTTATAATACCGCGTACGAGCGGTATTATAAATATTTCGCCAAATACAAGTGTGATTTTTCATTAATACTTCGAGAACAAGTGTAATTTCCTATTAATATATTTTATAGTCAATTTTACACGAGCATTCAATGATAAGAAACATTGTATTTTATGTGTTGAAGCGAGCATAGTCGGCCTCTGCATATGGTCAATTTTGAGAGCACTTTCCGGACATTAATTTTCAATTAATACCTGTAAAAACTGTGAATAACCTTTATTTCTTCTTTTTCTTTGTTATGAAAGCATAAATAAGACCTCATTGTAAAATAAAAGCTCAGAAAATGTACATTTTCAACTAAAGTTGTCTTTAACGCACGCATGATCCACGCAGGCTCGTATCCGTGCCGAATGATTTTTAATCGGCCCACCTGTGCGATTAATTTTTAATCGGAACGGTTTTTAACCAATCAGAATCAAGTAAATGGACTAAAATGATATTAGCTCTAAAATTTATGCTAACTATACTTGTATTTGAAATAAAAGAAAGAAAAAAACGCACAAAAAATAAATAAATTATTAACAATAATTTATCATTACTTAGTGGTAAAAAAACGTAACAACTTAAATCGATTTTGTTAAACAAGGACAAAAGATAAAGCCTAAAACTTACTTTCCGTTTATCAATCTGTTATTCTTCGCTGGTTTGTTTGTATAAATTTAGGAAAAAAGGCCTTTTGCTGGGGGCGGGCAAAATGTGATTTCGTGGGGAGGGGGGCAGCTTGTACGTTAAAAAAGGCCCTCGATTTTGTATGTGCTTTTATAAACAAATGAGTATGATTGTGTAAAGGCTGCTTTAGCAAAAATTTAACCGAAATGTCTAGAAACACTAAGACAAAAACCAAGAACAATGCTCATTGTTTCTGCAATGTTCATAATCTTTGCCATAAGCCATCATCATTCATATACAGGTGTTCTTTATTTTGGGCAAAATAGATTACAAGCAATTAATATTGGCGTTATTATATTTAATCATTCATTCTTATCAACTTTGATGAAAGTTATATGTTTTGCCCGAAGGACACATAGATTTCTGCTCAATTGCCCGACCGTAACAATTTTTGGGAGGCATGTAACCCCCGTGCGCCCCCCCCACCGGTCAATACGCCTATGCCTAATATTGAAGTCGAGACTTGATATTTTGCCATATTGGGCGAAGATGGATCCAATAAATGTTTTATTATATCAAACAAAACAACTCTATAACAAAAAGTTGTCTACAAGCGATAATAATACAGCGAGAATAATACAACAATAACATTATCACACATCGGCAGAGAATTTGCTTAAATAACTAAACAAAAAAAGTTAATAACCTTGTTTTAAAAGCAAGTTTGCATAAAAATCTCAATTCCACGTATGTTTAAAGGTAATTTGATCTAATTTAATGAAAAACTAATATTATACCTCAAATTCAAATTGTTCAATTAAAAAACAACATTTGTACCACGTGACAATGTGATTTTTTACGGTATTTCACTCAAATTCATGTTTCGCAATGCAGCGTGAGATACTATAATATCCCACGGCAGATCCACCGTGGGATATTATAGTATACCACGCTCACGCGTGACGCGTGGACACCACGCTTTGAAACAATATGGCACTCGCGAGCTGTTGTTTACTTTTTGTTTGTAATTTCGTACGGAAGATATATTAACTTAAGTTAATCAAAGATTTTCAAGACGTATGTTACCTTCAACAATCCAAAGGATACATACTCAAATATTTTAAAGAGAAAATGTCAAAAACTCAGGTACACATAAGAAATTAAAAATTGGATTCGCTCCAAGTTTATTCGGCGATATTTCCCTCAGTGATGATATTTTCCTCGGGGCAAAGCCCCTTGGAAAATATCATCACTTCGGAAAATATTACGCCGGAAACCCCCTCGCCCCGGGTCTATAAATGATAAGTAACCTCTAGTGATGCACCGATATGGAAGTTCACCGATATTCCGATAACCTATATTGAAGGACCGATATTTTGCCGATACCGATATTCTATGTCTTCTCACAAAATTCAAAGATGACATCAGGACATGTACAGTTCTACTTTAATACTTCCGAACATAATCCAATTCATTTGTTCCTAAATACCGAGAATATCAAATAAAATGTCGCAAACGCATGCAACAAACTAGCATATTACTACGCTAGTGACTGCTTATTCGCAATAAAAAATACTGAACTGCAACTATAACCAATCATTAATATTTATTAATATATAATCTTTGTTCACTGTTCAAAATGCACGCACGTCATTGGTCAAAATCGATCACGTGTATTTTTGTTACCTGGCAACAACGAATCCTGCGAATGCGTTATTGACAATAACGCATAAAAACTGTGCATTATTGAAAATGGCTGCCAATGAGGCTACCGGCTCAAGGTTTGCTCGAGTCGATGAGGAAGAAATTAATCAGATTATAGAGGATGCAATACCTAAAAGTACAAAAAGACAAACAAGCTGGAGCATTGCTATCTTCAGAGGTCAGTAAACCAAGGAAAAACTTATATTATTTGCCCCGTGTGTAAACAAGTGCTCGAAAAGTTGCATGCAAGCAGTGAACTCAGATTATATATTAAATGGGTTAGACACTGTAAAGTTCGTCTTTTGTTTACAAATATACGCACTTGCTGATCGTACAATGAACTCGAAATTTTCAATACCGGCTGCACTCGGCTTCGCCTCGTACAGTATTGAAATTTGTCGTTCATTGTACGATCAGCGCGTGCGCATATTTGTAAACAAAACACTCACGGCAGTCTCTAACCCTTAAATAACATTTTGTAATATCGGTAATATCAACAACAAAATTACCGATACCGCGATATTCCTATTTTAGTACAGATAAGCCGATACTGAAACACCGATATTGATATCGGTGCATCACTATAGTAACCTCGCGACTGTTGTAAACAAATGAATTTCGCGGAGACAGGTTTTCCCGCGCTTTTATAATTTTAACCAAAACTGGTAGAAAAATCTCTCATAATGTTCCAAATTCTTTTTATTACTTTGCCATATCATTTGTTGTGTGTTTGAAATTGACAAAACATCTGAAAAAGTTTGATAAACCAGGAAAAAATCCACGATAAGCTACTGTTCAATATGAACTGTCCTACATCGTAAAATACCTGGCTGGAAGTGATGCTATTGAAGACACGTCATTGGTCAATGGCATGTGAGCGTAAAATAAACATACATACATACAGACTTTATTTTAACACGCTAGCCTAATCAACTGTTAGCTGGTTTTCATGGAGTCAGGTGTGTTAAAGGACCAGGCATGTTGTTTATATATAATAAGAATAATAATGGGCCCAAGATGGACCCCTGTGAAACTCCACACTTTATCTTTCTCAAATTGGATATGTCCATTTTTCATACATTGCTGTTCTCTGCTACCCGATACGAATGAAAAATTTTAGTTGGTGCCCAATATACAATACAATACAACGGTAACTCCGAATAAAGTAAGCATTTTGATTCAACGTTTCGACTTTATTTAGTCATCATCAGGAATGGTTATATTACAAGTGCATGCGTTTTATATACTCTACGTAATTTGATATATGATTAAAAGAAAACCGATAGTTCTCTGGATGCTTTAGTCCCATGATTCAGTTCCGGTTTTTGTCGATGAATGGCGAGTGCTTCTTTGAACAGCAGATTTGACCAGTGCTTAGCCCTGTCTATGATGTTGCAGTTGTTCAGTAGGAAGGCTGTTAGGTTAAATTGGTCAGTGTTGGGTTCGTCTATGTTCAGTTGTAATAGATTTGTGAGAAAGTGCCCAATATGCCAAAGTAATTGCGCACTTTATCAAGTAATATTTCGTGATTTATGGAATCAAAAGCTGTTCTAACTAGGTCTGGATTTAAGGGAGAAATAAGTTCTGATCTTCAAAATATCAAAAACGGGATATCATAATGTAAATTAGTTATGAGTTTAGAGTTATGAGCCAGTGGAGCAGACTATGTACGTGAATTGTTTATTAATATTTTTTGGTTTACGCCATATAGTTATTTTAACAACAGTGTTGTACAAGCAATTTAAGGGGCCAATTACATGGAACGAGTTGACCGGGCTAACCGAGTTGGCCAAGTGAGTTGACTTTTATAGAATGTACCGGTAGATGTACCGGGCTAATTAACCCGGCTGAACTAGCTCATTATGACTGAAAATGCTCAATAGTAGAATATTTGTTGTAGTTTTTCAATTAAATATGGCTAATATGTTGTATTTTGTAACTCCCTCACGTATAGAACAGTGTTGGTTGATGTAAATTATATTTAGTATTGTCCTCAACAGGTTTTTTCGCTTGTATTCTCGTAAAATGTATTGTCCGGAACGTCATTAAAGCGTTTATTGAAGCACAAAAAAGCCATTACATGGGAAATAAGCAATTACAGTTTCAACTCGGCTAAGCAAGTTGGCTTGGCAAGCAACAGCCGCGGTCTCGGCAAAGCGGGTCAGCTCGGTTCCCATGTAATTAAAATTATGAAACAGGAGGTAATTAATAATAAACATATGCATGAAGTGGGCATCTCGCTTAAGCGGGCCAATTCGATTTACCGGTCAACTCGCTCCATGTACTCGGCCTAAGAAAAACCCTAAGAAAATCTTCTGACGATCATTTTTTAAATTTCCAAAACATATCGATCAAGGCAAGCAGATTTTTCCGATGTGATTACATTTTATTTTACCTTTTTATGAGATATTTTTTTTCATATCTTCACTAGTGAAGATATCGATGACGTGACTTTTACCAATTTGCTTTTGAGCGGTGAAATTTCACAACTTTTTGCTTGGGACCATATAATAAACAGAACATTACACGGTGGCTTGAAGATATGACTTTTACCTTCTCGTGTTAAAACCATATTTTACTCACTCGCTGCGCTCGTTCGTAAAATATTGTTTTCACCACTCGAATATAAAAGTCATATCTTCTTGCCGCCGTGTAATATCCTCTATATGTCATATGTCACTGCTTTACTGTCTGGACTGAGAATTCTGTATAGATCGATGCTGGATAAGTAAAAAACACGCGATTATCAACGAACAAGATTTATCTAGTATTTATAAACAAGAATACTTGACAAATACTCAAGACCATTACTGACCATGAGAGAAGTAAAGAAAAATTGTATTACCTCCGACTGTGGTGGCATAATCCATTTAAATTCCTCTCTTTTACATCTTTCTTTAACAGCATCAATCCCATTGGGGTCATAGCGAACTAACTGCTTTAATAAAAACGACTGAATAACAGATCGACTTGAATTACTACACAGATGTTTTGCTGCTTCAAGGCACTTTGGAAGGGCTTTGAAACGTCTTACATTATCCGTAAAATCATCGCCCAAATATGTAGAAAGGACATCCAACGAGGCCCTTATTCCAGCGATATCTTTAAGACAATTAACATTCAAAGAGTTTGATGTAACATGGATAGTCCGCAATGTTCTGTCCAGTATTCTGCTTGCTAATGAGATCTGTATATTTTCCCCACCTTCTTTCGCTTTTAATAATTTCACTGTCTCGACGTCCTAGGCAAAGGAATCAATATTGAAAAAGTTTTAGCTAATTTTGACAAAACTAAATTTCAGCCAGCAAAAGTTAAACATGCGGTAGCCCCTCCTTTAAATGTCGTACTAAAAGGGCTAGTACAGTACAAGAGTTGCCACTTGTCTCGCTAAAGAAATCACTGGTTCATTCCATACTTTATTTCAGAACGAACCCGGTATGTATTGGAAACAAGAAATATAACTTGTGTTTGACTCTTTCTAATCTTTTACAATGTCATGCACACGTCGAATTTTCAACATGGTAATATAATTATTCAATGCTTTTAGTTACAGGAGTGAAGCTCATCCTTTGTTTTGAGAAACAAATAAAGGATGATCGTCGCACCAGCCTTGGCAATACATAGTCCATAACAAGACATTATTGGAATAACTAGAAAATACATGCATGCAGAAACCCTCGCCTTGCTGACAAAACCGTTGTATTTTCCGAACATGAAGTATCTAAAGTAGTTGTCATGGTAACACGATGATTTTTGTATCTGCGAAGCAGATATATTGCTATCGCAAACGTACCGTACCGTACCGTATCCCTAGTCATTCAGCGACGGGCTTATATAATTCAGCCAATTTATGCCAATTTAAGCCAATCAGCGATCAGTTTACATCAATTGTTTACATCGTGCCCGCATCTAACCTGCGAACGGGCATATTTTAGCCTCGTCAGGCCTCGTGTATAAATCGTGTTTATATTCTTTCAAAAATATCTTGATATTTTTATCAATTTATCTTGAATTGGCTGAAGAGTTTTCTCTACTTGCGATATTATTCCGTTATTTATCAACATGGAATCTTATCCTCATCTGGTAAGTAGTCAAATACCATATATTATAGATTTAAATACCAAATTTGTGCAAATATATATCCCACATATTTAATACATGAGTTCGGCAAATTACTATACAGTACTATCTATAGTTAATATTGCCGTATCTTCGGCGTAGAGACTGTGTACATGAAATGCACTCTGGAATTTTTTTATTAATATATTACACTGTATAAAATACTGGATATTTTCGAGGATATTTTAAGCCATTTGTCAACATAGTTCACAAAAAGATTTATACAGTAAAACAATCCTGTGACTTCTCTAATATTTTAAACAGTCAAAACATAGCAGGCAATATTGCCAATGAACAATACCAAAGGAAACTAATGGCCTCGGGAGATATTGAATTAAATCCTGGTCGTGTATTTCTGTACAAACTCTGTTCAAAACAACAGTCCAACTAAGCTGTCATCAAATGTAGTGTTGGAGGTTAAATGATGTTACAGTATCAGTTTACAATATTTAATACATTTTGGTTTTACACATTTAATAGAGTTTATAATTAAACAAAATTTTTACAAACATTTTCAAATGCTAATATAAAAGAATCCCCATGCACCCTCCCTCCTTTAATATTACATTGTTATTTTGCTTTCTAACATAAATGTTTTTGTCTAGAGATTAATGCAAGAATGATAAATAAATGTACTGGATATTGGCTAGATAATCTTGTCAGAACAACCCACTTGCAAGACAACCTTACCTAAATTCATAAGTATCAATGGTATGGATACTGTAATAACTTAACAGCTACAATAATCATATATTATATGGATGGTCAGATCAATGGCACACAATATGTACAAAACTGAACATGTGATACCTTCTACTCAAACCGATATTCTCGCACAACACACATTGTTTTTGTGTGGATATGTTGTGTTAAACCGAACAGTGTGGTATATCATTAACTGTGCACAGGATTGGAATTTAGTTATATACTTCATTCATGACCTTTAAAACATTCTCTACTATTCAGTGGTCTTCGATATATCATATATGATGGACTCTTTGCTACAGTATTAATGCATGTTCCTCGAATAGTTTGTGTATGTTACTCAACAGTTAACGTTGGCAAGTGTAAACAACAAGTGACAGAACTTTTGCTTCATATGATTACAATAAAGTTTTCAAAATGGGTATGGATTGACAAGTGACAGTTTACTAAATAGACACTGCGAATATTGTTTGCATGAAATTTTTATTTTTTGACTGCATCCGAGTTACAGTTATAATCACATAAAATTAGTAGTTTTGCGGGGGGGGGGAGTTGCCCCTGCTGCCCTCTGTGCTGTCTACAGCCTTGTTAGATTTGTACTATGTTTGACTTTAAAATCTTATTTCCTATTATATTTATTATAATAAGTGATGAAAATGTGAATCAAGTTTTTTCGCAGATACATGTACGCGTCGCGTACCTATTTTTTAAGAATATTCTTACAAATGAAAATCGCCTAAAAATATCACTTTTAATTACAAAATTATCAATTTCCCAACATATATATGTTAGGTATGTAATTATACGTAATACAAGCTTCAATTTAAGGTAAAATTCAACCACAAACAATTCACAAAACGTTTTAAAGTGTTCTTTACAAAACTAAACTGCCTTTAACTATTAAATGGCTTTATCGATAAACTTTGAGTTTGCAATAAAATGATTTCAAATTCTCGCTTGCAAATAACTTTGCTCATTATTTTTTATTTAAAAAATTCAATATAATAAAAAAGGGAATCAATATTAAAGATACACTGAAATTATATGCTGTCTTGTTTAGTTGTTTCATATACGCAAACGCCGTCGGGTTTTAAAGCCATTATAAAATCAATACTTAAAACAAACTTACCTTTGTTAACGTCGGCTCCCTTCTTTTAGCTAATTCTTTCGCCCTTTCTTTCTTGAAATTTACAAAATCTTGCAGAAATACGAGCAAAAATGAAGAATATTTGCAAGAAATTTAAAAATCATCAACTCATCAAATCAAGAAATGTTTGCTATTTCGCTGTCGTCATGCAGTCGTTATAATGCAAAATTTAAATTGGACCAATCAGTGCCCGCTATTCATGACAGTTCGCCATATTTTTGAGATCAGTGAGGATGACCACCCATCGTTGGTGACCGACGCCCGCGCTCATTGATGAACTTTAGACTTCGCTAATGCTTTCGTTTCCCAGGGTGTAAATAGCCGGGGGGAATTAGTACCCTCGCACGGCGCTTCGCGCCGCCGGCTCGGGGATTAACACATTTTGTTTATATCATGAGCTACAATCATGGACATAACCCTTGAGACCATTATTCCAGCCAATATTGCAAAGTTCCCCCAGTTCAACACTGTTAACAGCGCCGAAACAACTTTTGGTAATTTACCATTACACAAGCTCAACATTGAGTAGCTGGAGTAGAGGCTTAAGAAGGGCAACATAACTTTACATGGAGTTTATCATAAGGGGTACGGGAATACAAAAGAAAAGGTAGGTAAATGCAATTGCCAACTTATTCCATATCATCATTGAAAGCTTTGTATAAATGAATGAACATATGAATAAACATAATTTTTAATGACCATACCAACCATACCACAAGTAGTGGTTTACAGAGGGGTCCTCGGACAATGCAGAAACATATCCAACAAAATAGTATACACACACTGGTCATGCTATATAGTCATGCAGAACAGTTAACAAAGTTCAGATAAAAGAAACGGAATCATTGACAGGCCAAATCTTGTCTACATGGCGATTTTTGTCACTTTTCTCGGGTTATATTACAGTATAGAGACTACCCCATTGGAAACAATGGGCGCACCACAATATTCAAATAGTCATCATACATAATTGCGAGTTTAGTCTACCATTTAAGGAGCATAGACGTTCTATAAATATGATGTAAGAGTATTTCAAACGATTAACGAAACGATTTGAAGGAATATTCAAATTAGGGATAATTAATTTTCAGCCAAAGGTAGAGTGCGGCGAAACAAGCACCGCAAGTGTCGCAGCCAAGGGAAGGTGGGTGGTTCCCAAAACATTTCAGCGCCGTCCTTCCTTTTTGGTGGCAAATGCCAAAAAAAATACCAATTTTATGCTACTTTTATACTGTCTGACAATCACGTGATGTATATGAATGACTAACTAATCATCTAATGCATAAATATTCAAATTATATGGTATTGTGAGAGAAAACTCCCAGTGCATGAATATATATTGGTTTTGTGCATAAAATATTCGTATAAATATTCGTATCTTCGGCGATTGAATGCACCTTTCATCGCACTGAAATTATCAAACTTTTGAAAAGAGGTGAAAATGTGTTGTTTATGAAAAGAAAATATGTCTTGAAGTCACGCATGCATATTTCGTTAAAAAGACGTCAAAAAGTTCAGCTACATTTACACGTCGCTCGAAATGTGACATAAAACATAATTGAGAAAACGTAACATTTTGAAGCGTAAATATGGCTAGAAAATTGTGCACCCTCGCCGTTGAATTACAAATGGTAGGTAGTAAATTATAATTGTTATAAAAATCAAATTTGAGACTCGTATAAATTATGAAAACAAAGATTATTATAGAATATGTTGACTCGCATATAATTTAGTAATCAAATTATTTAGTGTGACTAATTGTAGGAAGTTCTTACTCTTGTTTAAATTCAAAATATAACCATAACCACCATAACTTAAAATTGCAGCCATGAAGAACTGGACAATTTATTGGCGACTAAGCATATTCTAATTAGATTTACTGTTATTTCTAAACCTACATCACATATATATATATATATATATATATATATATATATATATATATATATATATATATATATATATATATATATATATATATATATATATATATATATATATATATATATAT
>CACRXK020005133.1:0-22477 GCA_902702795.2 Paramuricea clavata
CATTGTTGCAGAATCACTATTTGACTTTACTGGTGCACTAACTGTCATGTCATCAGCATATTTAACCTATACATTAGGTTCAGCTTGTTTGGGTTTAATGTCATCAACCATGAGAGAAAATAGAAACGGGCCAATGACGGTTCCCTGTGGCACTCCCTTGTTAATATCTACATATCTTGTTATAATTCCGTCCACCACGACCCTTTGTTTTCGATTCGTCAGAAAACTTATAATCCAATTGATGATATAAGGATTTAGGTTTGTTTGTTTAAGTTTTCCAGTTACGATATCATGCGGGACCGAGTCAAAGGCTTTTCTAAAATCAAAAGATAAAACCCTTACAAACTCGGCATCTTCGTCCAACCATTTCAGCCAATGATGGTGACATTTAATAAGGGCTGACGTTGTATTTGTTCCTTTTTTATAGGCAAACTGATCATGGCCAATGATTAACTTAGAGTGTTCTAAAATCTCTTCCCTAAAAACAATTTTCTCAAAAAGTCTCATGATGATATTAGTCAATGATATGGGTCTTAGCTGGCTGCAGTCTGATAATGTTGACTCTTTTTGTATTGGGCTAATATTTGCTAGTTTCCAAAGCGAGGGAACGTCCTGTTAATGCAAGGAAAGTTTTAATACTTTAGTAAGTACAGGTGCAAGATAGTGAGCGTAGTCTTTCCACAGCCAGTATGGAAGTCCATCAGGGCCTGGTGAAGTTCGTTTTTGTTTTATCATGAACGTTTCAACTGTTTGTATATCAACCTTCGGGATTCGAATTTTTTGGGAGATTGTTAAGGGTTGTGGTGGTGTATACTGAGTGTCCGTATTTACGCTTTGAAAATAGGTGTTAATAATATTTGGATCGATGGAGGAACTAATGTTATGGGATTTTATACTTCTGCCCGTGATTTTATTGACAGTATTCCACCAACCTTTCGCCCCTTGTTTATACTTTTTATTATCATTCGACACAGCACGAATTTGATTATCTCGAATAAGTTTATTTATTCTTTCCTGAAGTTCAGTGTTGGCTCCTTTACTTATTTGTTTGTTTCGTATTTTACATAACTGTTTCACTAATGGGGACATATAAGGTGGGTCACGTGAGGAGGTTTTAATCTTGATTAGAGGAAAACTCTCGTTGAACATTAAAACAATTTCTTGGTTCAGGAGCAACACTGCTTCCTCAGCATCATTAGCACTGTTGACTTTGCTCCAGTCGAAAACTTTTAATTTATTCTCCATAACAATCTTTCGGTGGTGCCTAACATCTCTAAAGTAGACATGTTTTCGTTCGGGTCTAGCTTGGAGCCTTGGTGTGACCATAACCGCCAAATGATCGGACCTAACTAGACCTTTGAATACAGTGGGTTGTTTCCACAAGTGAGGGCAATTCGTCAAAAACACGTCCAATATTCTAGGACCTCTGGTAGACTTTTTGACCAGTTGTTTTAGGTTATGTTGGTTACAAAATCTTGTATCCTTAGTTGGTTTATGTCACCAGCGATAATTAACCTAGCGTTAGGTTCGGTGAGTAAAATCTGCTCGCAACTGTCCGACAAATGATCTAGAAATTCGGATTCAGAGTACTCTGGGTCAGGTGGGTAATAAACTGCTCCAATGTGATATTTGCTATTTTTTGTCTGAATTTCGCACCACAAGCATTCGAAGTTATTTTGCAAAGCAAGTTTTTTAACTTTCCAATCACTTCGGCAAATAATTGCAACACCACCACCATGTCGACACGCACTGCGATCTTTTCTCACAAAAGTATAACCGCTAGGACAAATAAGACTGGACTGTATTTTCTCTGTGAGCCACGTCTCAGATATTATGCAAATGTCAACATCGTTTGTACTCAATTCAGCATTAAGTGCCGACGCAGCATCTGGTTTGGCCAGTGATCTAGCGTTAATTACCAAACATTTAGGTATAATCTTGGAGACGGGGGGGCCTGGTTTTAAAATTCTCACTTGTATCAAGTTGGTGTTACGCTTACGCCTATCACCCCTCTTATTTGTAATTAGCGCATTCCGCATCGTTCTGTCGTTCCGGTAGGAAGTTCTCACTGGTATTTGACGAGCCATTGACGTGGGAGAGGACTCAAGAGAAATACATGGAGTGGAGCTCTGTTTAGAAGGATTTAGTAAAATCTGTTTTGGTGGATCTGGGAGGATAATCGGGGAAAACTGGACGAGGGTAGTGGGATTTCCATTAACGGCCTTGGATAAGATGGGGGTCGCCATGGGTGTAGGCTGTACGTTTGGAGCTGCTGAGGTTGGGCTGTGTGGACGTTTGGTGGCAATGGCACTTGCGCTCGGGATAAAAAAGAGGAGGCAGGTGGCAAATGGCTACTAGTAGTGGTTTTTAATACCGACCTTCTGGTTGGTACCCAAGCGTGGGAGAAATCACATCGATCGTCTTTCAGACAGAAGCCTCTGTTCTGCAAAAAAGGACAGGGGACATTATGTTTATGTGTATTGCGAGATGGTTTAAGATGCTGAAAGTCGCATCGGTCTCCCTTTCTACACCCACCTCGACGCAGAAGAAATGGACAAGGAGTGGAATTCTTTGGGGGGCGGTCGTAGCGATTCTTATTTGTCTGCTGGGTTCGCGGTTGCAAGGTCAAATTTTCATAAGTAGGTACGCTAACTTCTGGATTGGACTGCATATTAGGCACATTACTTTCCGGTAGTCGGTCTTCGTTGGCCTTTTTCTTAGTGCTTATGGGGACGTACTGCGTTGTAGGTGTGACACAAGATATTTCAATAGCACCAGGGAATTTTTCTATGGAGGCCGAGGCCAGGTTTAATACTCCCACGCTGCACAAGCAGCAAGCGTGCTTTCTTTGGCAAGTCTGTAAGTTGAATATTGAAATCTGATCCAATTTGTTTGAATTGTAACTCGACACCAGATTATAGAGTAGAACGTCACGATATAAATATTAATTTAAGATTTCTCTTTACGATTTCTTGCAGCAAATGTACAGTAAATTTCATCACCCAAATTTGCAATTTTAAAACGCTACAAACACGCTCCTTTCCCACCCCTCTCACAGTTACAATTAAATTTACCTCCCAGAATCTGGGAGGAACGTGACCAGCCGCAGCCAGGGTCTCTCCCAAATGACAGAAGGAGAGACCCTGGGAACGAGGTTGACCTAGTATCTGTCAAAAAGAGTGTACAAAATGCATATGTTGTGACAAGTACAGTACAGAAAAATATATTATTATATCATGACGAAAATTACGTTATATGAGTGTGATTGGTGTTATTTGTTACAAGATTTTTACAATCTTACAAATTTATTGGGGGCGGGGGGTGTGCTTGGACACGCTAGTCCCCCCCCTCCTTGTGTCCGCCACTGATTAGCCAAGAGAGTAAATTCAGTTTTAAGTTTGAAGTTAATGTTTGCGGTATAAATATTACACATCGACCCTGATACATTTTATTATTTTTATAATCACGAGTTTTAATACACATGCCCTTGAAAAAATTTCTTCAAATTTTCCCATGGCCCACCCTCATGATTGCAATTAACTTTCAATGACCCACCCCTTCAACCGTGCTCAAAAATAGTGACCTACCGCCCTATTTTTCCCAGCCCACCCCTCTTTTACTTTATGACTGGGCCCTTAATAGAGCCCATTAACAAAAGGCCGTATTATATCGAGAGTGCTGTACTTACTTCCAGAGAGATTAAAATTGTGTCTCTCGCAGTGTGAGTTTTTGTCCAACTTGCTGCATATTTCGCCATACACGGTCATATCACAAAATATATGAAATCTACAATTTTGATTGTTTACATTTGCCAAGGAGACGCAAAGTACCGAGGGAATATTTCCGATGCAACATTTTTCTTTAGCAAGGGGATCTACTGTATATTGATTAATTTAATACAGTCTTTGTTTTTTACCTATCCTTGTGAGACTTATTGTACATGCCAAGTTGCCTCTCTTTGACAAGCTAAGTAAAATTTGTTGTGCATGTGAGGCAATCAAGCATTAGAGTTCAATTTCCCGACCGGGAGAATTATTTTCCGAGGGTCCTGAAGGGGGGGGGGTCCTAATCCCATTTCCCACCTGAAATTTTGGCAAAATCCCAGTCCCAGTTGGATTTTTATTAGAAATCCCAGTCCCAGTTATTGAAATCCCAGTCAATAAAAACCCCTTTATTTATCGGTAGAATAAACAGTTTTAAGACCTTTTAAGCAAGTGGCGGACACTTTATGAAATATTAGGGGGGGCTCGTGCCGAAGGCACGGAAAATTTTTAAATTTGAATCCCGGAAATGGCATTTGCAGCATTCTGAGACACGCATAATCAGAAAACCCAGAATTCCGGGCGCCAGAGTATACCTGTTCGCAGGTAGTGCTGTGAATAATATAGTTAACAACAAAAATCATGACCAAAGACACCAAAAACGGATCAAAATTGTATTTTAAAATACTCAAAACGCAGAAAAATTGGGAATCGACTCGCATTACCTCAATCCCATTCCCATTTTTTGAGGACTTCATTTCCCATTCCCAGTGGCCAAATCCCAGTCCCAGCAACCCAAATCCCATTTTCCTAGTCTAAAAATAGATCAATCCCAGTTCCCATTTTACCCTTTCAGGGCCCTCTTTTCCCGCTCTTTCCTTCAATTTTTTGTTGAGATTTTGTACTTCAGGTTTCAGCACAAAATTTTCTTGATTAAACTTGGATTTTCTACAGAAAAAATACCGGAAGAGTACCGGTGTTCTGGTTTAGAATGCATATTTGAAGGTAAGGTTGTGTCTTATGGACATTTAATGTTATATTGTTGGTATATTGCATTCAATTTTCCAACAAACAAGCCTGTGGTGGTTTCAGCAAATTTTACATGATATACCAGGCCAGTTCAGTTTTTCCAGAAGGAAGGCCGCCTTTCTTGAGAAAGACGGTTGAAAGACCAAGACTCCAAGTAAATAACAATTTAACAGTCAAATAATCAGGACGAGATCTGTCCTGTTTTTCATAAAAATTTGCTTCTGTTTCTGTATAAAATATATAAAATGCAATACATTTATAGTCAAAAGAGGGCAACCTTTGAAACGTGATGAAGATTTGAACTTGTTCCCTGGTTTCCTAAAACCAGCCCTGGGAGACCCTCAGTTCAATCTCGCAATTATTTGGTGTTAAGAATTTTAGGATCCAAAGGCAACTGACGACAATGGCTTCCTCTATGAATTCCATTTCAGAACCGTGGAAAACTAGTTTGATATAAATATTATAATATGAAATTAGTTCTTCTATGAACATTGCCAGGTTTTTGCAGCCATGATTACTCAAGTTTTTTGAAGTCACAACTTTGTAAACCAATAGTAAAATGGGTCTTAGACGTAGTACAACTACAAGCTTCACATTTGCCATGTGGTAAATGGTTATTATTTAATATTGTAGGTTGGTACTAGCATGCCAAAACACTTCAGGTGGAAAAGAATCATGGCCTGGATATGGTCATGATGATGCCTATATCTGGCCATTTGAAACCGACTGTCTTACATCAAGATCTTGATTTGGTTTGTTGTCGATAAGTGTCAACAGTATGTCATGTTGTATATTCGAATTCATCAAAGAAACTCTATTGGGCAATCCAATTGATTCTTACATGTATATTGGTCGGAAAAAGTCACCATCAAAAGATTCAGGACGAATGTAATTACAGGCACTTTATTAATTTGCTGCCTACGCTACATGAAACATATTTCTTTAGCAAAGGGATCCACTGTATATTATTAATTTAATACAGTCTTTGTTTTTACCTATCCTTGTCTCATTGTACATGCCAAGCTGCCTCTCTTTGACAAGTAAAATTTGTGGTGTGAGGCAATCAAGTATTATTGCCATACTGGTAGTAATAATCAGAGCACCTTGCCTGTAATGGGCTAACAAAACAACATAATTCCTACTTTTCAATTTGAAAAATCCAGGGCAAATTCCAGTCCATATGGCTATAATGCATATGGCTTGATGTGATCTATCAGTACTTTGTCTGTATACAAGAAAATTTACTTGTCAAGGGGGAAATGTTGTGCATTAATGAGTTAATTTCGGATGAAATTATTAATTCAATTGCATGCAAGACTAGGAAATATCTTGCTTCGTCTGTTACTATAATCAGGATGATACCATGCAAAGGCACTGTACTGTACATTTACTGAAGTTCTACAATTGTGATTTGGTGCATATAAAGTATTAAGTATAATATAGTTATTCATTAATACAAATGCTAGTGACACTATACTCTACAGCAAGTAGCCAGGGCCTTTCAGAGGGGGGGGGGGGCAAGTGGGCAATTTGGCCCGAGCCCCCAGTTTAAGAAAATTTTTGGACCCTTTATTAAAGTCCGGAAAATTTTTTTACCCCCCCCCCCCCCCCCAACATTTTGGGGAAAATTAGGGCCCCCAAAACAAAAATTTACGCCGGGCCCCCGAAATTCTCTGATAGGCCCTTCAAGTAGCTAGTTCTACTATTGCGGTTGCAGCCAAGTTTAAGCGCTGCATTATTTTCTGTTCATGAGTTTGTTCGTTTGGTTTGTGAGGAATCAATGTTAAGCTATTTTTAATTTTGCTGCGCCTTTTCTCTGGTTGATCAAGACAAAAATAACACCGTTCGAATTGGCGTTACAAGTGAATTTGTATTGACTATTGTTGACAAATCGCTAATAAAAACATTCAGTACGTTTGACCCTTGAAACTTTCGTCTCGTTAGTTTTCTCCCTTTCAACCGTATGTCAATTAATTCGTCTTAAATTTCTCTTCATTTTGATAGTATTTTGAGACCAACATATTTTGTTTTGAGGTTTTAAAGTGAAGTTTTGATTTGGGCGACAGGAGAAATGTAGCGTAATTATATATAAACTTTACTTGGAGGCGCCAAATGTTTTATTCGTAGACCACCGCAGTTCAGTACTGACCACTGTCAGTACGGCAGTATTTCATGTTTGTTATACGTGTTGGTTGGGCAATAAATTTTATCAGCTGCCGATCATAATGAGATAAGGATATAGTCTGTATAATATCATATTACAGTAAAACATATTGACATGCATTGCCATTGGGAGCGGTTGTATCACCGTATTTGTTTTAATACAGTGAATCGAAATCCACAACGACTATAGTCGAAACAGGCAAACATCTTCATCTTCGTGGTAACATAGCCATACTAAAAATCTCGCTAGTTGCCAATATGAAAAAAATGCACAAATTTGTGGTTTTGGATAAACACGAGCCGCTTCCCCCTGGAGAAAGACATGCATGCAACCTCCCCCTGATTGTTTACACCATACCGTCCTGTCTCGACTGAATTTTCTCCCCAACCACAATAGTTGCGGTTTGCGCTCGACCACGGATTGCAGTACGCTTTATTATATAGTTGTAAATATTTATTATATGATAATTTTGTGTGATACACCGGTGCCCTTTGAAAATCACTAATTGTGAAAGGCTACCGTGTTTAAATATTCTTAATTAAGAATAATAAAATAAAAATGAAACAATCCTATATACCCGTGGCGAACGAGAAATACCTACAAAGCAAATCAGTAAACCTACAGATCACGATCAAACAAAATAACAGTCAAAACAGGTATTGAGGCGTAGAAACAAAGGAATTCAAATGAGAATGGGGAAACCATAACGAACAACAATATGGAGAAACACTGCACGGCATATAAATGCCAGCACTACCCTGAAACTACAGTAATATAACAAACCAAAAAAAATACAAACTGCCCCTGCTCCCCTGGCACTGGCTGCTCTGCAACATCCAGTAGCGGCGGTTGAGGCTAAGCATTCTGCTCGCTAACATGAACGTCAGAAACCACCACCACCGCCGAAACTTGCTGCGTTGGAACGTCTGCCGGTGCTTGTCTTTGGGCCATATCTCTAAGATTTCGACGTTCGGAAGCAAGTTGTTATGGGCTGTAGGCCAAACAGCGTCGTTGAATCTTTTTCGTTCTTTTCCTTCCCTTGCTTGTCTGGACCATGGTTTCTTTCACGTACTAGCATGGTAAGAGTAAACTATCCAAGTTTTTGCACGTGTAACATCCACCAAGAGCACGTGACATATTATGCTATTGTTCCCAGTCTTTCTAGGCTATTTCCTTATCCCTTTCGCTTCCGGTACGGTTTTCTTAATTTTGATGGCTAATAAGAATACTTAAACAATACTAGAAGTAAAAAGTACAATTACTATTGTCTGTAGCGTGTAGAGGGGGGGGGGGGCTTCTCCAATGGATTGGCATACAAAAGACACAAAACAACACACGCATTATACATGTGCACCTAATACAATACTACAATATTTCACGGCATGGTCTACTTTCCAGACACGTTGAAGTTATAAGAAATCCATTACATAAATATTGCTTATACAGTAAGTAAGCCGCAAACGAGAGATCCCAGACGCATGTAGAGGTTCGATCTATTACCTATCCCAAAATTGATATAAATCAGCAATAAATCACGTAACATTACACCCGTTTTCAAAATTACGCGACCTCCCTGAAAAATACTCTTACTTCAAATTTCAGTTTTATGTCACAAGAACTGCTAAAAATAGCAAACGTAATCAAACTGCCAAAAGACATTTTAAACCGTATTTAATACCAAAACTGAACAAAAATGAGTTAGATAACTTAGATATACAAACTAAAGCACAATACAAGCCATCACAACAGAAATATGTGCCGTGAATGACTTTTAAAGTTTGAAAAATAACAATTTATCCTCGAATTTAGCTGTCAGTATAAAACACGCGCGCTAGACTATAATGGTGATGTTATGATTTTGTTGTGCTTAAATTTTGCAATAATTCTCACTAAAATATCTTGAAAATCATTGTAAGCCTGTTTATATAAAGCATACAAAGCATATACATCGACAAGGAACCACAAAACTCAAAGTTTGAACTTCGTGACCGAATGACATAAAACTGACATGTCAACTCTAGCATTTTCGTCCTTGGTCGCGTAATTTTGAAAACGGGTGTAAACAAAAGTTAGAAAGTATACGTAACGAAATACTTCACCACAAAATGAAAATAACGAAGTAAAACGTTACTTCTTAAAACGACTTTCTTCCAAGTAAGAGTACTCCGAAAATGTTTGCTCTGTTACATTTAAATCTTTATAAAACTAAACTGCCTTTCTCGAAAAAAATTGAGTTGGAAATAAAATTATTTCAAATTTTTGCATTCTAATAACTTTGCTTTCTTTTTATTTAAAAATTTTAATGTAATGAAAAAGGGTAATAATCAATAAAGAAACACTGAGACTATATTTTATATGCTGTCTTTTTTCATTTAAAATATAATTATGCAACGTCAGTGTTTAAAGCAAATATAAAGCGAACAATACATCAATATTTAAAACAAACTTACCTTCGTTAATGTCGGCGCCTTTACTCCCTTCTCTTTCCTCCCAATGCGTTCGCCTTTATTTTCATTAAAAGCTTTTGAAATTTACAAAATCTTGCAAAAATGAAACACATTTGCAAGAAATCATCAAATCAAGAAAAGTCTGCAGTTTGCTCTTTTGCTGTCGTCATTTTTAAATTTGACTGTGTCAATTATAAATTTGACCAATCAGTGTTCGCCATTCATGACAGTCCGCCATATTTTTGAGATCAGTGAGAATGACCACCCAGCGAAACACCGTTGGTCATGACCCACGCCCGTGTTCATTGATGAACTTCAGACTTCGCTAATGCGTTTTGTTTTCCTGGTGTATATAGTCGGGGGGAATTAGTACCCTCGCCCCGGGCTTCCGCCAGCAACGGCACTCCGCGCCGTTGGCTCGGGGATTAAACGCTCTACTAAGCAGGTGATATACATAAGTGTGTCCCATAAAACCCAAAACTGTTGAAATAACGTATTGTTAGAATTTTTATGTCTCAGCACTCTGCTGAACCCACAAGTGCATAAAAGTTTGACATAAGTAGATTTTAAGCTTAGAGAAACTGTTGAAGAAGCTGCTTTATATTCCCAAGAGCAGAAAATCGAGCGCTTTACAAAGATATATATTCAACTTCTTACTCAGTGAATATTTATGATATATGCACCCTGTCAATATTTTACGCATCTTTGCGTTCAGCTTATCGCTAGGGCATTCAAATTCAAACAATAAATTATTTCAATAGTTTTGGTTTTTTGGGATACGCTGTATAGGGATGAGAGACAAGAGTAATGTCAATATGTTCAAATATCGAAAAGACAATGTTATAAAATCTGACGGGCTTTTGTTAAATTTTTAATCACACGGACGACTAACTAACAATTAGACAGCGAAGCCGGCTGAGTTGTCTATGAGCGAATAGTCAACGAGGCGAAGCCGAGTTGACTATTCGTTCAGAGACAACGAAGCCGAGTTATCTAATTGTTTTAGTATAAACCACATAAAGAAAACAGAATTTTTCACTTCATAACTTTTTAACGAAATGAGCTTTTAAATGGCTTTTTTGGCGTCATTTCGCCTCGGCTTTCGGCTTTGTTGACAACTACTCGGTGTTGCGAACTCCCAAGAATGACTTGAAAAATACAACTTGTGAGTTAACTTTTAAAAAAGGTAAAAAATATGTCGTAAAACAATATAATAGTAAGAGACCGTTATTCAAGCAAAGTTTGGTTGATTAAAAGAAGGAAACAAGGCTTAAAAAGTGCAAAATTTCGAACACAAATGGCTTTCCGAATTGTTACTAAATTAGTAAATAAAGTTCACGTTAAACAGCCGAATAAAAATGCGCACACAAAATAATCCGATTATCCGAATGTCGTTGAAATGTTAAAAACAACTGGAACATAAAGAGGCAAACCATTTCCATAATCTAGTATACATAGACAATAGTTTAGATTAAAATTTAATTGAAAACTTGCTTAAAAAGGCTTGAAAAGGCGAAGAACGAACTCGGCCAAAATGTCAAAATTTAAACGAAAAAACTCTTTAAAATGATACCTAAATACATGAACTCGTACTTAAAACAAGAACACTAAAGAGGTTGAGAATTAAAACAGGGGTAAATAGCTACAAAGTATTGTTGAGTTTCAACGATTATGCTTGGAATATTAACAAACATTGTGCATATATTTTAAAAAATCGCCTATCACTTGCATGTTCAAAACAACGAGCAAAGTTGAGAAAACCTACAAATTTTACCGCATGTGTCAGCAGTTTCCAAGAGTCTTTGCTTGTGTGTAATCCAGAACCAAAATTGGGCCATTTTGATAAGCTTTTTCCCTTTAAATGCAGCTTTTAATACTTAAAAACTGTTATTGACTCTCGCACCCTTCGCCGCTTGTCGCTACTAGTAGGCTATCACTAATAGCCTACTAGCTATAGTAGCGTAGCCAATCAGAACGCACGATACATGATGGCCTAATAGAAGGTTTATACTAATTAATTTTATACGCGTTTGTAAACAGAATCTAATTTCGAAAAAAAGTCAATAACAAATGATTTTATTGCCGCATGTACGGCCGGAAATCAGCAGATATTCTGATGGCGCAAACCCTTCTAACTCGTTTACACGTCTACATCCGTCAGGGATATAAATTTAGGATATAATTATATCAGCTGGCGTTAACATAGCATTTTTGTGTTTTTCTTACCCTCGACATTTTACCCTCTCCCTCGAAAATTAACCTGAATCGCAGGGCCGTAGGTTCAATTCGTACCAGAGGACCTTGTGCTGCATTTTTCGCAGTCGTTCCTGGTTAGGTCTTAAAATGTATATATTCTCACTTGGATTACAAACCCTAACATTCTAATATGAATTCCACCAAGTGAAGTGCAAGAATCCATCATTGAAATTAACCTCTGCATGCCTCGACATTTTACACTCTCCCTCGACAATTAACCTCTGCCTCGACATTTTACCCTCATCCTCTACATTTTACCCTTGCCCTCGACAACTGACCCACGGCAGTCGACATTCGACCAACAGATAAACTCTCAGCTACATGTTATACTTTAACTGCAATTATTTGAATGAACAGTGGAAACATGGAATTGGCTTAGTATAAATCACATAATATAACTATGATAATTTCGGACACACGAATTCTTTGCGTGTTTTTCCATGTCAAAAGTTAAACAAAATATCCCGCAGTATACGCAGGAAATCGTGTTTTCGATGTCCTAGATTTCAAAATATTCGGCTGCGGAATGCCCTTAGACACTTGAAACTACCTGAACCATTGGTTGGGTAAGCCCGTGTGTGTCCACAGCTTAGCAGTTTCAACTTTTCTGGAAGTGACACTTTTCCGACACTGAAATTATGAAAGGTAATGCATGTTAGTGAAGTTACGAATACGAGACTCATATGTCAATCGTTGCGTTGGGTATCTTATAACGAAGGTATTTCGCAAATGCGAGCGAGCCATAGCAACCACAGATGAGAAACCAAGTTGAGCAAGACAGTAAGATAAATATAGCAAATTAAAAAAGATTCCTTTGAAACAATCAAATATAGATATTGAACGAAATTCTTGAAACGAAAGTCATCAACGTTGCTTTTCTTATAAATTATTTGGGACTCGTAAAACTTGGGGTTCGTATAATTCATGTCCATTACGTCCAATGAAATGCGTAAAGAATATTTTCATTTTTTAAAAATATTTCCATATTTCTCCAAGTTTTCCAAATTTTAAATTTTCTAATTATTCATGAATGAAAAGGCAGAATACCAGCATATTGAACTTACCTAATTACTGGGCATTGTATGCCACCCATCCACCACTTCCGGACACCAGTGCCATTGGTTTAAGAGGACTAAGTTGATCAGATTTCAGGTTTTGATCAGGATTAAGGTTAGACAAAATATTTGGATTGCAGTTGAGTTTGTTAGCGTTTAGGGAGACGCTTGGGCTTGGAGTAGGCATGATGTCTAGGTCATGACTGGTGTCTGGGATGGATGAGACTTGTGATTGAGAAAGAGAGTTTAAGTTTAGTCACCTGAGTTTTTGCTAGAAATATTCTCGCGGGTAGGGGTAGTGTTACAAGCACGAGTGGAAAACGGTGATGGTAAGATATAAGCTTGAGGATGGCGGTTAAGGTTTAGGTCCGGGTTTTTCCATTTCAGATGTATCGCGAATTTTCTGATAAATGCTTTCGCTTGCACGCGAAGGGCTTTATTTTGCCAAAAATAGACCAAGGAATTGAGTGTGGAATTGCTAAGCATGAGCAAAAATGCCCATTTTTTATGCATTGCCTCAATGTACTCATCATTTATCTGAAATAAATTGAACGCCATGTCAACAACTGCCATATTACTGATCTGAAAATAGAGTACAACAATGAAACAGGTTTTTGCTAGTATTTAGTTCCTTCTTAAACGCCAATTCCTTCTTCCTTTTTATTTGATTTTCGGATTCGTGGGAGCTGCAGTTATCGTGGTAAGTGGAACTCTTAAAACGGGAGCAACAAATGCTTGTATAGACAAACACAGTCATGGCGGCGAGAGAAATTGATGTTGCACCAATAAGATAGCGGCCTTCCCGAATGAATGGTAAGGTTACAATAGCGAAAACAGTTTGTAGCCCACAGACTACAAAAAAATATTTCAAGATTCTCGTTTTGGTTACTGTTGCTCGGTGAAACAGTGGATGCAGAATGCCCATATATCTTTCGAAGTTCTGTATTGATAACGAAGTCATCGAATAGAGGTAAAACAGACCTAACAACACAAGCATAGCATATGTTGCCTCACAATTTGGTGATCCCCAAATTTCGCTCGCTAGATGTGCAATAAACATTGGAAATATGATTACACCTATTGCAAGATCGATGATTGATTGGACCATGATTGTGAAATGACAGACCTTTTCGTAGAGCGAACGGATTGTCCAAATTGTTCCCACTGTAACAGTATTGAGAACAACCGTGGACAAGAACAGACAAATGCAGCAAACTAAAGTGACGACGTGGACAACTTTGTCTGTCCCAGATGAGAATTTTTTAATCAGCATTGCTTTGTTAGTTAGAGTGTAACAGGTTACGAAGATTGTGCTGTTTTCGGATGTGGCGTCCATCTTCGATCTGGTTCATGCTGCAAGTTTTCAGAGTTAATGGAAGGTGTTTGTAACAATTTAATGAAAAATGCCAAGATAACATGTTTTTATACCGGCTTTTACCAAGCCAGGTGCTACTTGTAGACAATATTTGCAATATAATGCTCCTACAATGTACATGACCATTAATGACATTATCGTTACATATTTTTAATTAGAACCAAAAGTATAGACTGGGGGTGGAGTTTAATAAGCATTCCTGAATCTCATTTCCACAAGGCATTTTTTAACTATATAAATCCCTCTCCCATGCAAATGTGAAATTGATCGTAGAACCCAGATTTCGTCTATTTGTTGAGTTCTGCGTTCCTTACCAAGTCAGGTTCACATAGGCGTATCGGCGAAAAAATTGGGAATGGGGGAGGACATTGCTCAACATTGATCAACATTTGCCAAGATGGGTTTATGAACACATGAACAGAAGGTATATAAAGGAACACATCGTACAATCCGTTCGAATATATCGAACTATTTACGAGTATTTCTTGGATTTCATTCTTTAAGACACGTCAAAAACTCTTCACTCTATTGCATGCAATTTGACATCTCGACATTAATATCATGTCTTACAAATGACCTGATTTCTTAAACAGCATCGGCATGAATAAACAATGTTTGCCTATGCAGATGCAAGTTGTTTTTCATACTTTCTAATGACCCTGCAATATACATGACCTTTAATTAATGATTACTGTATATTTATTATTACTGTCCAAGATGGAATTTAATAAACATTTCTGTTAACACTTTGACTATATGTAACATTTCCTGTTAGTTATACTAATATTGTTAAAATGCCGCTCTTGTCAGGCTGTTATATAGTGGCCAGTTCTTTGCTATATTACCCATTTCATTTTTCGCGCCACACGCTTTTCTAAAGCCCCGCACTTTGTTGTGACCTGCACTTTGCTATATGGCGCTATCACTAACGTTTTAGTTAAGCGCATCACCACCTATGCCCGTCTTTCGAAGACCATTGGAAAATCAATGATTTAGGGCCTGTTCATATGGGCAAAAGTTATTCCGGTTGGCGAAAAAACTTTTCGACAAGTTTGCAAGCGGGATGTCGCCTTTGTATGAAAATAATATGAAAAGTTACACTGCGTTCATATGAGACAAGAAGTTTTCCCGTGTACCGAGATCTCGCTTGCTTTTTCCCATATGAACACAACTTTCTCGCTTAGCGGGATAACTTTTTGTCGTGTCAGCAACTTTTCAATTCAATTGATGTTTAGTGCTACGTCACAGCCGAAAACTTTACCCGGCAAGCGGGATAAAGTTTCTCCATATGAACAGAACAAAAGTACTTGGCTAGTCGGAAAGTTTTCTCGTTAACCGGGATAACTTTTCCCCATATGAACAGGCCCTTAGCTAGGTTCGACCTGTTCCTGACTGAATTTATTAATATTGATGACATTATTAAAAACTAGGGCTAGCCCTGGCATATCCGAAAACTTTTTAATGTGTTGCCTTTGAATATGCCATGTAGAACTTCACACCTACATGCAGGGCTTGAATATACGATCTCGGCTATAATATTACATGGATATAGGCTATGAAAACAAATGTACTTTATTTATTGCACTACTGTATAGTTTGCTGTCGGAGACAGAATACACATCTAGTGCTCTGTAGTACTAAAAGTCTATGCCACTAGTCTGTATTTCCTATTCAAAATATATTATATTGAGCTACTAAACTAAATGTCCATTTTAATGACGATAAAAAAAATCACTGCATTATCAACATATTTTATAACACCAAGGGAGTAGTGTGTTTTTTTCGCCGCTCTAGTTCTCCGCAATCTTTAAATAGAATAAAATCTATATCTTGAATAGAATAAAAATCAAGAAGAACGAAACCTAAGAACAGAAAATTAAGAACCGAAAAATGTAAAGGCGAAAAACGTACTTAGGTGTCGCGTTTTGTCTTGCGTACGTATAGGCTACTTTTTACAATTATTTCATTTTCTCCATCATAATACGGGATATATTATAGTGATTGTCGTATTACTCCTAGAATGCGCACAATATAAAAAACATTATATACATTTTGTAAATAATCTTTGATTGCGATAGTTTTAGTTCGTTATTATACAATTATTGACTTTTCCATCTAAATATAGATATAGTATAGTGCATGATTGATGCATTACTCATTTAAAAAGAGCATAATAAAACTCTTACATATATTTTGTAATTAAGCTTTGATCGCCTTAGCTTTAGTTCGTTATTATACAATTATTGTATTTTCCATCTAAATATAGGATTTAGTATAGTGCATGGTTGTTGCATTACTCATTTAAAAAGGGCATAATAAAACTCTTACATTTTGTAATTAAGCTTTGATTGCATGCCTAAGTTTTAGTTCATTTTTAAAATTATTTCATTTTCCCGTCTTATTACAGGATATAGTAGCTATTTGTAGTGATTGTTGTGTTACTCAATTAAAGAGCAAAATATAAACTCTTATACATTTGCCCTAGTTTTACTTATTTTTTAAAATTATTTCATTTTCCTGTCTTAATGCAGTGTACAGTATACAGCAATTGTTGTACACTAAGGCCGCTTTTTCGGCAAAAACACTTACATTTTGTGATAAATATTTGATAGCCTTAATAGACCTTTCCCCTTTTGAGTGAAATTTTGAGCTAGACAAGTCTGGACAAAAATTTCATCACAGCTTGAAAGAGCATCACAAACTTCGTAATATTCCAAAGTTTCCGCAACGAAATGTTGTAAAATGCGGATAATATAGCCTTGCGAAGTTTGTCGTTTTTCAGTCATCTTGTATTACAAATGGAAAATTGATAATCAGTTTCATCATCTGATTATCAATTTCCCGTTTGTAATGCAAAATGACTGAAAAACGGCAAACTTCGCAAAGCTATATTGTCCGCATTTTACAACATTTCGAAACGAAACTTCGGAATATTACTAATTTTGTGATGCTCTTTCAGGCTGTGATGAAATTTTTGTCCAGCCATATCTAGATTAAAATTTCACTGATAAGGGGAAAAGTATTGTCTGCTTGTAATAATGATAAAACGAGCATTACACCTTTTTTTGAATACATGTTGCATGTATGGTCCCTTGTAAAAGTCAGACCTTTCAATGAATACATTTTAATTGCAATAGTAATAAAGTTTAGATTTATATAGAAAGAACGGAAGGTCAGGGGTTGGGGGTTCCGCCTAAGTTTATTACTTTTGTAGCTCTAAGACTGCATTTCACCATTTCTGGCATTTTCCGAAACAAGCAAAGCGAAAAATCCACCAAATAGTATGATGCTAAGGAGCATATCCAAGTGTTAAAGGAGTAGTAATAATAATAATAACGACTTTATTTAAGCACGATAATGTTTAAAGCATAAGCTTGTGGGGTCGTGCAAGGATTGGGAATTTCTGGTAAACCGTCCATTCAGTTCGTGGTAAAAATGAAGCTTGTTACTCTCCTGGCGTATCATGGTTTGCGTCGACGAAGAAGGTACGTATAACATAGATCGCCTATAGTACTACAAAAATGAATAGACTATAATTATCGCGCATACGTTACATAAAACTAAATGGGGATAGGAATACGCTGGAAAATGTTTCGTTTAAAAACTTGAGTAAAATAAGGTATCAAAAATTACTAAAATTTATGTCTAGTCTAGTCTAGTCTAGTCTAGTCTAGTCTAGTCTAGTCTAGTCTAGTCTAGTCTAGTCTAGTCTAGTCTAGTTTTATATATAGTTTAGTTTAATTAATTAGATTCGTCGCAAACCTATACAATACGTACATAAATTACAGGTTAGATGGAAAACACGGAGTCGGAGTTCCGGAGTCGGACCCCCGGAGTCGGAGTCCCGGAGTCTGACGTCATAAAAATATGGAAAACACGGAGTTATATGGAAAACACGGAGTCTGACGTCATAAAAATATGGAAAACACGGAGTCATATGGAAAACACGGAGTCTGACGTCATAAAAATATGGAAAACACGGAGTCATATGGAAAACACGGAGTCCACCACAAAAAATATGGAAAACACGGAGTCTGATGTCAGAGAAAAATATGGAAAACACGGAGTCTGACGTATTTTCAGCGTGAAATATGGAAAATAGTAATTAAATAATATATAATTTATGCGAATATAAACAAACGGACGACTAAATAATAAATATAACGAATTATAATTTTTTTGCACTATTAAATTCTGGTTATTTCTCTAAAATGTCGTGAAAATATGGATTATTTATTTTTAAATACAATCAAGCAAATAATATTGTTTCTCTTGTCGTGTGACTTGTTCAGTTGTACCATATTTGAAGTGATTTTAATGCGGATTTTGTTCACCTCCTATGGTATGTTGATAAAAATATAGTTTATATACTTATAATAATACTGCTAGAATATTTCATAGTGGATATACATGTAATATTAACACACAAAATCTTGACACAAAACAGATATGCTGCTTGGAAACAGCGTGCAATATTGTTATTTACTAATAAACAGATGCAGCCAGCCAATACACAACTCCGTGCAGTATATTAATGGCATTAAAAAAGTTTTCAGGTGTCCAAAAAAATACCTGCACTATAGTGAGAAGTCCATACCAAGTTAATATCTCTAACATATAAGTTTTAGGTTTTTATACTGAATTAAATATCATGCAATATCATAAGTTGCAATTAATCAAGCCATTGATATTTGAGTGATCAAGAAGACAAGATAGGTATTTATAACTGACCACTTGTTCCAGGCTTAATTGCATGATACCATTGTAAAATCGTCTGGCGTTAGGCAGGGTAAAATATAAAGTAGGGTACATCTGGGCACAGATATTGCCACTTAATGAAAGGGTTAATATAGCAATTTTTTTATTTCATAAAGTATTACAATGCTCTTGAAAGGGATAATTTTAAGTGAAACCCACCTGTTGTGGACTTACAAAGTAAAATTGTGAACTGATGATGCAGAACCACTGGAAGCTAGGGATTGTGGGGCACTAAATTTACTGTTTTCGTAGATTTTTGTCCAAGAAATTAAGTTATAAAGAACAAAGTAATAGTGTTGCCACATTCATGTAGTTCTATAGGCAAATGGTTGATTTGTCAAATATCAATTATGGATTGTTTCATTATAATCACTGGAATGCTCATACTGGATGGTTGTACAATAAGCAAAATTTGCCTTAGTAAAGTAAGCGAGTATCTAGGCTGGCTTGCATTACATATAAATATCCGCTATAATCCTATTCTATAGTTGGGAAAAAATTAAGAAGTAAAACAAATCTAGAATGAAATATATTTCCCTTCAATAGTTTAAAATTTAATAAAATGTCATTGTGTTGAAATAAAAATATTCTACCAACTGTTTTTGTAGCCATAGGTGTTAATTTAAACCATGACATGCTCAATCGTATGAACTATGAATGCAGATTTGCAGTGGTGTAGTGGCATAGACTTGTATGTCACTACGAATCTATGTAAGATATATTGAGCATTAATTACATGGTTTAAATTAACACCTATATGGCTACAAAAACAGTTGGTAGAATATTTTCATTTCAACACAATGACATTTTATTGAATTTTGAACTATTACAGCCATTTTTGTGCCTATATATGCAACTAACTACAAATTGCATATATTGAAGGGAAATATTTTTCATTCTTGATTTGTTTTACTTCTTAATTTTTTCTAACTATAGTAGGATTATAGGGGATGTTTATATGTGATGCAAGCCAGCCTAGATACTCGCTTACTTTACTAAGGCAAATTTTGCTTATTGTACAACCATCCAGTATGAGCATTCCAGTGTTTATAATGGAACAATCCATAATTGATATTTGACAAATCAACCATTTGCCTATAGAACTACATGAATTGTGGCAACACTATTATTCTGCTCTTTATAACTTAACTTGTTGGACCAAAATCTACGAAAACAGTAAATTTAGTGCCCCACAATCCCTAGTTACCAGTGGTTCTGCATCATCAGTTCACAATTTTACTTTGTAAGTCCACAACAGGTGGGTTTCACTTAAAATTATCCCTTTCAAAAGCATTGTAATACTTTATGAAATACAAAATTTCTATATTAACCCTTCAATTAAGTGGCAATATATGTGCCCAGATCAGTACGCTACTTTATATTTTACTCTGCCTAATGCCAGACGATTTTACAATGGTATCATGCAATTAAGACTGGAACAAATGGTCAGTTATAAATACCTATCTTGTCTTTCTTGATCGCTCAAATATCTAAGTCTTGATTAATTGCAACTTATGATATTGCATGATATTTAATTCAGTATAAAAACCTAAAACTTATATGTTAGAGATATTAACTTGGTAAGGACTTATCACTATAGTGCAGGTATTTTTTTGGACACCTGAAAACTTTTTTAATGCTATTAATATACTGCACGGATTTGTGTATTGGCTAGCTGCATGTATTTATTAGTAAATAAAAATATTGCACGCTGTTTCTAAACAGCATATCTGTTTTGTGTCAAGATTTTGTGTATTGATATTACATATAAATCGAATATGAAATATTCTAGCAGTATTATTAATTATAAGTATATATAAACTATATTTTTATCAACATTCCATAGGAGGTGAACAAAATCCGCATTAAAATCACTTCAAATATTGTACAACTGAACAAGTCACATGACAAGAGAAACAATATTATTTGCTTGATTGTATTTAAAAATAAATAATCCATATTTTCACGACATTTTAGAGAAATAACCAGAGTTTAATAGTGCAAAAAATTTATAATTCGTTATATATGTTATTTATTCGTCCGTTTGTTTATATTCGCATAAATTATATATTATTTAATTACTATTTTGCATATTTCACGCTAAAACTACGTCAGACTCCGTGTTTTCCGTATTTTTCTCTGACGTCAGACTCCGTGTTTTCCATATTTTATGGTGGACTCCGTGTTTTCCATATGACTCCGTGTTTTTCCATATTTTTCTCGTCAGACTCCGTGTTTTCCATATGACTCCGTGTTTTCCATATTTTTATGACGTCAGACTCCGTGTTTTCCATATGACTCCGTGTTTTCCATATTTTTATGACGTCAGACTCCGAGACTCCGACTCCGGGATTCCGAATCCGAGGCTCCGACTCCGGAACTCCGACTACGTGTTTTCCATCTAACCTAAATTACGTATATATCTACAAAGAGACACATAATTATTTAATTATGGCGGCGACAGGCAAGAAAACAGAATAATTCTCAATTGACATTTAACTCTGCGACGCCGATGGATCGGTCAAAATTGAGGACTAATATTACTCGAAATAATATATAGTCTCGCCAATAGTCAAGCACTATAATTAAAATATTTGCTACTAAATCTCAAATACTTACTTGAGATTGATTCCATGCCTGGAATAGACCATTTAGGATGAAATCCAATTTAAATGGTCTCAATAACAGTCGAAATTATCAAAATATTAAATCAAATATGCGACGTTAGATCGCAAATGTATATTTTCCGTTATTTACTTATTTTGCGACACTTACTGTAAGCGTGAATAATTCCGAGACAGAATATGTTATTTCTTACCGCATCATTTGACGTTACAGTAGAAACAAGGTAGATTTGATTTACAGCCATTTTGCATCACTGAATGCATCGGTCCCGAGTTCTTTTTCGCGTGAAATCTACTGTGAAGTCATCAAATGTATTGTTTTAGAGCCCTACGTCACGGTAGAGGCGCTCGGATCGGTCCACTGATGCAAAAGTTTGCAACAATGTAAAATCAAATCTTTCGTGAAGTAACGAGTCATTCGATCAGATAAATTATGGCGGCAAATCCGCAAGGATATATGCAAATGAATGTTTATTCGGATCCTTTGGGAAGAGAAATCCCTCGAAATTCATGGAGAGCAAATATTTTACAGTGGAAAGTGCTAGGCTCCAGATGTATCTAATATACACAAAAGGAAGGGATCTTTCAACTGAATACAAGAATATTTTACTGTGAAATTCCCGCTGTGTGATACCCGAACTGTGGGCTCTAAGGTAAGTGAAATTCCTCTGTATTGTATTGTAGACTATAATCTACATGGAGTGGGAGTGTAACCCCCCCCCCCCCCCCCCAAAGTTGGTCAAAATATAAGGAACCGATATTTGCTCAAAGTTGGTCAAACTGGAACTGATATTTCCTAAAATTTAAGGTTAAAGTCGATTAATTGTGGTGAAAAATTTGCAAGCCTTGGTTATTTTAGTCGAAAAATTATTAAATATGCTTGTATTAGTCCGGGAAAACTTTTTGCCTCCCCAACAACCACCCCCTCGCCCACGCGTTGATAACATATCTGGGAAGAATTTTTACGACTTCATGGTCACAATTCTATTAAATGTTGGTCAAAACACG
>CACRXK020005134.1:9450-29113 GCA_902702795.2 Paramuricea clavata
TTCCGGCGTCCCTGCCAGTGTACGTAGTATTCCGCAATAAACTGCCGTGGTTTGTGTCTGAACTACCCGAAAAAGATACCTCAAACGTGGTGGTCCAGTGCAACCTACGTAGTATTCCACAATAAGCTGCCGTGAGTATAAAGTTAGCAGCTAAATGTTAGTAACAAGTAAGAAAACGTGCCCAAACATGTTGAGTCTGCCACGAACGACTTATCTGGCAGTTAATGACAACATGACATGCATGATCTCTGTAGGTCAAAAGATTTAAAACAACGATAAGCCCGTCATAAGGACGCTTATGTCGCTTAATTGATGTCCTATTGCGCGAGAGAGATTGTGTGATTCAGTCACCAGGGCAATAACAAAACTCCGTGTCTTTAATGAAGTAAAGATTTTTGGTGTGCACTTCGCAGATAATAAAGATTTTTGGTGTGCACTTCGCAGATGGAAAAGATAAAGCTACGCTTTTAACACTGCGATTCAATAGCGCTGTGTCAAGGCGTGTGACTAAACGTTGCATTGCTTTACCTTGAGGAACAATTATACAGAAAGAAAGAAGAATAAGGCTTGAAATTCAATTATATGAACTAAGAGAGCTTTTAAGACTGTGATATTATCTCGGACCGTCTTGTGCCAGTGTAGGTAATTGCAATAATAATCAGCTTCGGATTGATAGGGATACAACTACCTGAAAAATACAAGGAGAACTTCGACGTTTCAAGCGAGTAATTTCCCAACGAAGAGCCTCGCTTGAACGTCAAAATTCTCCTTGTATTTTCAGCTCTTTTCACTAATTTGAATTTAAGAGCGTACATTTTCAACTTTATTTCCAAAGCTATCAGACAGATTGTGCATTTGTTGAAGACCTGTTAAGACTAAGAAAGTGTTAAAATGTCAGTTTTGCCTACGTACGTGTCTTTTAAAGCGGATTATTTCATCCGCTCTACTTTCTGCTTAACACATTAAATTTCACTTCACCCTGTCGCGTCACTCTGGCAACTTGGCGTAATTAGCGCATTTCCCTTTGTTTCGAGTCTTGTGCAATAATTCAATTAACTTGCCTTGACTGTGTTTGACCGCAAAGATGGCCACGTTTAGTCAAAATACCTCGTATATAGACGAGCAACTGTTTATGCCTGAATTACACGAGAAAGATTAACAACACTCTGAGTGTTTTCAAGCGAAGGATTAGCACATGTTGAATTTAAATTCCGGCTTGATCAAAAGCTTTCGTGCAAAACGTTTCAGATAGTCCAGACACAAACAACGTCAGGTTGAATTGTCTTATTTGTCTATTTACTGATAACTTAGAGCGTATCTTTGTATTAAAATTCGTAATAATTGCATCTCGTTTCCGCGGTACAAATAATTGATCCCCCTGCGGTGCTATTCCCCAGCCGCGACTGAATTCAAAACATCTGAATTGTTTAGTTATAAAACTGTCATGCAGTAAGCTGCCTAAACATTTCACAGGACGTCTAAGTTTGACTCTACCAAACACCGCAGGGTTTCTTCTGTTAAGCCCTGGTTTCCACTATCAACTGAAGTTTCTGTGATCACAGTATGAATTTTGCATAGGTAAATCCTCAGTGTTAAACAACGAGTCAGTTTCGAACTTTTCTATGCAAAACTCCTACTGTGATCACAGAAACTTTGATAGTGTCAACCAGGCTTTGAAGTGACGCTAACACTGGATCAACAAGGGAAGACGCTTATCCAGTATAACGACAAACGGACAATGTGATTTACAGACGACAGTTCTTGTTCAAATGCTCACATCATCTTCTTTCCAGTTAAAGATGAAGGCAGTGTGTATAAACATCTCGGTGTTGGCCCAAGCGTGGCCCATGTTCGTTCAATCTTGGCAAAAAGGTAAACTTCTGTTCTATCTTTCATTGCCAACCTTTCACTGAGGCGCTGACAACTAATTTTTCTCTTTATTGCCCGCAATTTTTATAGATTCAATTTGAGTCCAGAATCTGTGCGTATCGAGAAGGTAAGGTCTCTCCGAGCTACGGTGATTTGACAATGGCTACGTTTCCACTATACCGGATAAATTTCCGTAGCGGCGCGAAAAAACACCTATCCGATACGGAATGTACAATTTTCAGAAGCTGAGCGAAACAACATCTTTCCGTTGCAATAATCCCTCTGAAAATTGCGTTCCTAAATGGTATGGATAGGTGTTTTTTTCACGTCGCTATGGACAGCTATCCGGTAAAAGTGCAAACATAACCTTCATCTCTCGGTTTCGTCTTGTGATGCTTCAGTTCATGCACACATTATTTCTCCAGGTTGCTCACAGTGAAAAAGAGGGAAAGAATCGTGATGGATGTCCAATTGCCAAATGGGTAGGTTGTCTCTATTTTAAGCCCAGAGGCAGGGTAAACACGAGAAGGAAAATACATGATAGTTGGCAGTCACGCGATTTTGATTAACTGTTCTTAATGCTTTCCCAACACTATCATGTATTCAAACATAGTTGGAACACTTATCAAACCTTAATTTTGTTAATCTAGAGCTTGAAATGTCCCCTGTAGCAATATTGGCATGACTGACAACTCTCGTCAAATCTCTTATTCGTTTGACAGACAGACGTCAATAGGCAATTCCAGCTTTTAATTTATGCGCGCAAGGGGTGACGAGAAGTAAAGGTATCATGTTGCTGATTATGCTGAAAAATTGGGAAGCCTCGCAGTGCCTCGGAAGGTCGTCTCCAATTGGATGGGGGTTCTCTAAAGAACGAAGTAATTCATTGTTGTAAACACAAAAGCAATTGTCAAATCGAGCCAATGAAAATCACTCTTCCGAGCTACTGTGAGCCTACCCGAAAAATTTCAATAAAAACTGCCGAAGCAACCGAACTATTTCAATATTTACAAGAATAATATGATACATTACTTCCCCCCCCCCCCTGCCCGCATAAACTAAAAGCTGGAATTGCCTATACGTTGAGTAAACACGTATATTAAGTCATATTAATGTTTTCTTCAGGTCCTACGCCGTGAAAGTACTGAAGAAAAGATTCTCGGTGTAGTTCGTCAACGGCCAGGTCATACGTGTGATTTCGCCTTCATAATTATATCTATCGTGCTCTGGGATGGCATACCAAGCGAGCAGGCTGACTCTCTCTACACTGACCTCACTAGCACACTGAATGAACACGCTATACCAACGAGTAGAAAATGTGCAACTAATAAAGGGTGGGTGAAATTTATGTGTTTATTTATACTGGATAGTTTCCATCAGTTGTAGGATCTCTAGAGCTTTAGCAAGGCCAAAGGCCATCCCTTCTCGCTCCACTACAGAAGGAAACCTGAACTACCTAACTTTATTTACACTGGATAGTTCTTCCTAGAGGTCCAGTAAAGATCATCTCTTGTTGATCCAATGTTACTACAGGAGGAAACCTAAACTAAAATAACTTTATTTATACTGGATAGCTCTATCAGTTCTAAACTGTTCTTCCTAGAGGTCCAGTAAGGATCATCTCTTATTGATCCAGTGTTACTACAGGAGGAAACCTAAACTAAACTAACTTTATTTATACTGGATAGCTCTATCAGTTCTAAACTGTTCTTCCTAGAGGTCCAGTAAGGATCATTTCTTATTGATCCAGTGTTACTACAGGAGGAAACGTGAACTACCTAACTTTATTTACACTGGATAGCTTTATCTGTTGTAAACTGCTTTTTCTAGAGGTTCAGTAAGGACCCATGATTTTCGGTAGAGTATTTAGGTCTGATTCTCTTCACATAAGTTAACAAGGAGAATCTCACGATCGGCTCAGACATGAAAGGCGCTTGCACTGAGAACTGGCACCAAAGCCTGAAACTGAAGTATTTTCATTCTCTGCACCCTACGTATACATCCTAACTCTATTCCTTGGTAGGGTCTGTGGATGTACGCTACATTTTTCAGTGTTGTCCTTTTTCAGGAAGCAATGCGCGTGTCAGGGCAGTGATCCTACAACGGCTGGAGCGTCGTTTTCATTCGGATGCTCATGGAGCCGTTACCTGAACCGCTGTAAGTTTGCACGGAGCAAGACACCGCGAAAGTTCAAATTGCTAGATCAAGAAAAGGTAAATAGTATAAACTATAATTGTTTTTGTTTGTGGAAACACCACGTAAATTTATTACTGCAAAGCTTTCGATCCGTAAGCCCGGATCTTCGTCAGTGCTAATCTAGCTAGTATAAACTAACTTTATTTTTCCTGACCAGCTCTATCAGTACTGAAACTTTATTACTTCAATTATTAGGAAGACTCGATCGATAATCTTCTACAAGACTTGGCCACTCAAGTTGCGCAAACATATAAAACTTTAGCTCCTGAAGCATTTGAAAACCAAGTAAGTCGATCCTCTTGTTCAGTGTCGCCGACACCGATATAGTTCAGGATGAGAGTTGAGAAGCGA
Source organism: Paramuricea clavata (assembly GCA_902702795.2). Taxonomy (NCBI): domain Eukaryota; kingdom Metazoa; phylum Cnidaria; class Anthozoa; order Malacalcyonacea; family Plexauridae; genus Paramuricea; species Paramuricea clavata. The sequence goes on from CACRXK020005134.1 coordinate 13,867, forward strand.
GGGTTCGCATGAGAGTTTTCTCAACTCTCATGTCCCGATCAAACGAGAACAAGAGTTACATGAGAATTGATGAGAGTTGAGAAACGAGAGTTTGCATGAAAGTTAATGAGAGTTGAGAAGCGAGAGTTTGCATGAGAGTTGATGAGAGTTGATGAGAGTTGAGAAGCGAGAGTTTGCATGAGAGTTTTCTCAACCGTCTCGTGCCCCGGTCAAACGAGAACAAGAGTTGATGAGAGTTGAGAAGCGAGAGTTTGCATGAGAGTTTTAACTGCTTAAGCCAGTGAGAGGTAGTGGTACAGTAGTCAGATCTCTATTAATCTGCTTACACCTTTTCCATCCAGACCTGTCACGACACTGAAGGTGTGGAATGTCGTATTGGAAGCAATGAAGAAAACACGAGACCATTTTCTGGGATAACATGTTGCGTGGATTTTTGCGCACACAATCACAAAGATGATCATAATATGGATAATGGCGCGACAGTGGTGAGCAAATATACTTGTTAGAAACTAACCTAACTTTATTTATACTGGATAGCTCTATCAGTTCTAAACAGTTCTTCCTAGAGGTCCAGTAAGGATCATCTCTTATTGATCCAGTGTTACTACAGGAGGAAACCTAAACTAAACTAACTTTATTTATACTGGATAGCTCTATCAGTTCTAAACTGTTCTTCCTAGAGGTCCAGTGAGGATCATCTCTTATTGATCCAGTGTTACTACAGGAGGAAACCTAAACTAAACTAACTTTATTTATACTGGATAGCTCTATCAGTTCTAAACTGTTCTCTTTAGGTCCTAACATTACTGGGCAAAGACGCGCGGAAAAACACAAATTGCGAAGAAGACGAACAAATACACAGCCTGCCATTGTATCATCTCCTTGACAACAATGACAACGTCGTCCCTCCCAATTACGCCATACCTGAACATCTTCTATCTTCACCAATGGCACCCAGTCCTTTGAAAGAGGTTGCGTCATCTCAAGGTGCAGAAAATTCAGATTTCGTGGAACTATTCAACGGTAATAGAACGTTTTGCACGCCACAATTCTCTGAGGGTCAAAATGCTGGTAATATAAACCCTAGGGTACCAAACCCCGTTTTGGTTTCAAATTTCGAATATCGAAATTCGAATGCTGATATGTCAAAGGTTCCGAATTCTGGTATTACGAACAACGTAAGTGGAGAACTTCGAAAGGAACTTTTCCCCGGTGACAATGTTCCTAGGGGGCTAGAAAACGATTTATTGAATAAACCAGTAAACGGCTACCACAATGCGTTACAAAAACCACAGCATTCCAGCGACTTTGCACCAAATTACTCGATCACATCAAATGGTTATAATCGAGATTTTCTACGACCAAAATTCCCTGGGGATATTTATCCTAGAGTTCAAAATTCCGAGGTCTTGAATGGTAGAGTAAACGGCTACCATGACCTACAAGAAACGAACCCTGGTCTACGGGAAGGGAACCCAGGAAATAGCGCCCAAGATCAAGAACGCATTTTGAACGGTTCCCATGTCAAGCAAACCGAAGCGTATGACTTTTTAACCAAGTTTATGAATGGTAAAAATCGTCCGGGATTTGTTAACGGGTTGGGTAATGTTACCCACGGATATAACGATATTCCCTTGTACCCTGGATTCATCATGAATGGTTTCCATAGCAACGGCTTACCCAAGAACGGATACCATCCCAATGCTTTGGTCAGGCAAGAATCGAGCGAAAGTCGTGGAAATTCCGTGCCTTCGGAGAAATGCGATTTAGATCGTGAAAATTCTGAGAACAATTCTAGGAATGAGAATAATTCTACGAATGACGATGTGAGATGGATCGATAGCTCGATGGGTGGAGTGGGTTTAGCGTTATCACATGGTTCGATTTTAATCGAGTGTGCCAAGCAAGAAGTGCATGCCACAACTCGAATCAAGAATCCCAACAGAAAAGACCCAACGAGAATAAGTATAGTGTTTTACCAACATCGTCTGATGAATTTCAAAAACCACGGCTTTGAGGAGTACCGGAAATACCAGGAACAGAAAAAAGCTGCTAGTGAAAAAGCGGCTTCGAATGCGGACGGAGAACTGTCGTATGATGCGTTCGACCTGCGGATGCTAGCCGAGACTGCTGTGAACTATCCAAGTCCAGCAGAGCAGGCAATGGCTGACAGGAATGTGGCGAATTATCCAGGAGGAATCCCATCCCAAGTTAATGGGACATTGGATAGTTATCTGCATCCATTACATCCACTGCTGGTCAATAAGCATGGTAATCCAGCGTCGGTAGTCAATGGGAAGATTGATAATTATGCGAGACCAGTAGCTCTGGCTACTAAGACAACTGGCAGTTATTCTGAAAGATCATCCAACCAGATTTCAGGCAAGAATCACGTCATTCAAACTAACGGCGAGTCGACATCATCAATGACTACCCAGTCTATACCACGTTCGATGCAATATCCTCAAACCAATGGTATCAGCAAATCACATCTGAACGGGTCAGTGTTGAACAACCATCATGCATCCTTCCCGATATCCGAATATCTTCGTTCCCTCAAACACAGCACAAACTTTCCCCTTCCTTACCCTACGTTTCCGTTTGCAAACACCCTCCCCCTTACCCCCTTTATTCCTCCGATCTTCCTACCCCCACCGCGTCATCCGAGTGCAATGTTTAACCCCTTCACCCCCGCTGGCCGGGGATCTTATCATGTCCTCAATTCACAACACCAAACAGGACCACCAATTCATGAAATAAACAGGACTTCGCAGTATAAGCTTTCACAGAACACATATCAAAACTTACCAACACGCGAATCTTCACTAAACGCACACCAAAGACTCCCAACTCATCAACTAAAGAATTCTTCTGATCCTAAACCATCCCAAAACACAAATCCGAGCATACATGAAATAAAGTCAAATTCTGACCCCAAGTCCAACACAAACGACTACTCGGTAGAAGCATTGTTAGGCAGAAAGCGAGCACACAGCCATGGCGAAATCTCATCGAATAATATGACCGAGAATCACCCTCTAAAACAAAGAAGACTAGACCAAAATGGTTTATCGTATCTGAGCTCAATTTTCAACAAACAACCAGATATACACACACGTGTACTTGGCTTACCCCTTCATCCAGATTTGCCTGTGGACCGTACGAAGTTCGCCCCCTATGACTTCCCCTATCCGGCTAAAACTATTTTCACAGGGACGACGACATATGCTACAGATTCGCTGGTCAATATGGCGCCTTTTGCTGGCACGTTGGTCGGTGGTGGTCATTACCAGTGGTAGGGGATGGTTAATTTGATGGTGAAATTGTGGAATCGTTGAATCCAGGAGGCCAAGCAAAGCAGTGGGTTTTGGAGGGTGTCACTGAGCATTATCGTGCAGCAGATGTTGGTCAACCTGCAGTTATCAGAGTGAGAAAATAATGTTCATTCTTTTCAATTTAGGTGGTAATCTTTATATATTGAAAGTTTCCTCTAGGAGTGTCAGTCATTTCTGAAATTGACCATCATCTGCTGCTCTGTTAAGCTTACTGAAACCCACCAATAGTTAATTCCAAGCTATCAGCTAACGCTGGTTTATTCCAGATGCCATTTAATTCACTTGTATATATAATTTAAATACGTTGTTTCTTTTGTCATATTTATGCTTACATTATCGGAACAATGTTAACTAGGCATGTGAGTTATCCCACCCAATTCACTCGTATACTGTATCTTTTGTTCCATTCTGTGCTTACATTCAGAACAGTGGTAACTAGGCATGTGAGTTATCGATTCACTCACATATATGCTTGGTTACCTTTGTTCCATTCTATGTTTAAATTATAAAAAAAGTGGTACCAAACTAGGCATGCGAGTTATTTGAAAATGCGAATTTCGTGGCAACACCGGTATAAATATGCGTTAGCTGATTAGATTCATTTGATTAGATTTATCTATCTATTATCCGTCTGGACGGAATTCGACAATTATTGAAATTATATTGGACATTTCAAATTTTTTATTGCAGAATTGGACTCTTGAGCTGCTGGGTACATATTCCTAACTGTTGTCTTTTACAACAGTCTAAAAACTCATCATTTCTTATTTATTTGCTCTTTAAGAATTTTATTGTTTAATATTGTATTTTAAACTAGGTATTTTGACGATTTTAGGATATTTGTGAAATTTTGGGGAGTATGATTCAATTTGGGGATTAAACGATACACGTACATAGTGTATGAAAAGAAATTAGTTTGTGTTTGACTGATTTTTCAGGGCAGAAAACGGTAGTCTAAGCCCAAGATATCCTAAGGTATACCGTAAGATAGGCTAACCAGGCTAAGGTACCCAACGAGGTTGACAGTCCCAAAGATATCGTAATCGTATTGTATTTTGATTTATTATAATGAGGGTTACATGAAGTCTAGTCCCACAGTTTCGACATGGCGCGGGGTTTAAAACTTCAAAAGAACACGAGGATTGGATATTGTCGATTTTAAAACGTTATTTTAGAATCAATTTTTTTCATTCAAAGAAAATATAACAGCAACTAACGATATTTAAGACTTCAAGTATGTTTTGCTAGGAAAATAGAGCAACAAGCTGTGGTATTTCATCGAGAATTTGTAGTTAGAAAATTGGAAAATTTGTCACATGGATTTTGAATGAACGAAGCTTCGCTTTGGATGTTCAAATGCATATGATGTTCAATGACAACCTGTGTAAGTATATATATAAGTTAGTTTTGCAATATTTGTTAGTGAGTTTCTATATAGTTTAGATATTTTTATATTGTATAAAAACTGTGCGATTTATAACATATACAGGGTGTATAAAAAAAGATAATCGAACTTCAGCGCGCTATTGTTTCTGAATTACTCTGCGTATGAACGAGATTTTTTAACATTCGGAAAGATCATGCTTTTAGCTGTTGAATGATATCTTCATGCCAAATGGATAAAAAATGAGCAAATATGAATCCGATACAAAATGTTAGTCAGAATAGCATATTTTCACCGTTGAGAGTTGGGTCTAAAACCATTGAAAATGAACCCCCTTTGGTACTTAAGTTGATGAATTATTGAATTGCATTCATAATTATTAGCAAGCTTAAGATGCAGCAAATCTACGACGCGGACGTGTCATAAAAACCGTTGCTAGTGTTTGTGTCTCTGATTTTGTTTACCAACTGGAAGCCATATATAATTTTTATCCGTGTAGTGAAACTGTGGGAATAGTTACAGTTTTTCTTCACGTCCGTGTCGTAGATTTGATGCATCTACAGTTTTTCTTTTGTTATGCATTGTTTTAATTAGGCACAGAGGTGAAAATATGCGATTTTGACTAACATTTTTGATCGGCCGCGTACATGCTTATTTTTTCTCCACTTGGTATGAAAAGCATGTCATTCAATAGCTAAAAGCCTGATCTTTCCAAATATGAAAACCAATTGTTTATACGCCGAGTGCTTCACGTATAATAGCGCGCTGAAGTTCGATTACCTTCTTTTGATACACCCTGTATATAATCACGAGGCGAGAGGCTGAGAGCCAAGTGTCGTCTATCTGATAAAGCATATTTCTTAGCAGTGAAACACAAAAACTAAACACTCCAAAATAACTTTCATTGTAAAACAGCACTTGGCCATTAGGATGAACATTCAAATATATACATTTTGTACAGAACAAAAATTTAATAAATTACACAATTTTTAACTTTTTTATAAAAAACACAACTGTTCTTAGTCATACAACTCTTGAAAACAACTTAGTTGAGTTTGCCACATGTGAATATGTCACTTCTTTTGAGCTGGTTCAATATAGTCCGTATATTTAGTTTGGCAAGGCCAAAAAAAAAATGTGGGTTCCCGGTTTCCCGACCCTACCTAGCTTTTGGACGTCGAAATCCCCACCGTAAACTTTTTTTATTGGATCATGCTTGTAAGTGTTTCCACTTAGAGGAAAAAGTTTGTGGAAAATTGAAATTTGAGGCAATATTAGGGAATTTATCTTTGGATGTGGAAGCACTGACTAAACAAAATGGCGTCCGGTTGTTAGGAAAATTTTAAAACCGGAAACCCAACATATTTTTTTTTTGCCCAATCATTAAATCTATTTAAAGTCTATTTGCATGTGTGACACCAAACTATGAGGAGAATATCTCTGTTTTACCGTCGATGCAATAGAAGTGTTGATAAAATATTGCACCAATTCCTTTCCTCAAGTTGATCAATTCATTTGATAGAAAATTGATCAACTTCCTGTTACTTTTAGATGAGCCAATTAGATTTCGTTTCAGAACCGATTGGCCAATAGGGTTTGCACAGGAAGTAAAAAGAAATTTGAATTCGTATGAATTGATCAACTCGAGGAAATGAATTCATGCAATCATAGATGCAATATTTTCAGTGTTCTCACTTTTAAGGAATTATCCTTAAAAATAGGAATTTTGAAGAGTTTTACAGGTAAACTACGTGAAGCGTTCCTCTTTTGACTTCGTAACTCATTTGAAATTTTCCTCATTAGCTTTGCAAATTTGAAAAACTCTTTGCAAATCCCTTGAGGGAATTTGCAATGTTCCTATCGGCTTTTGCAATATTCCAAACTTCATTTTAAATTTTCCTAACGTCCTGTTTTAATTTCCTAACTTCCTGTTCTGTTCTGAGCGTTGTTATTGGTCGATTATTTTTGTTAGCCAATTGCAACGCCCAGAACAGAACAGGAAGTTAGGAACTTGTAACAGGAAGTTAAGAACTTCTAACAGGAACTGAGGAATTTTTTTTTGCTTTTAGCAACATTGCAAATTCCCTCAAGGGATTTGCAAGGGAGTTTTGCAAATTTGCTAAGGTAATGACGAAAATTGCAATCGACTTAGGAACTCGAAAGAGGAACGCTTCACGTAGTTTACCTGTAAGGATTTTTTTAAGGAATTTAGGTTTTTGAGGATTTTTTTAAGGAATTTCCGAAACATTTTATCTTGGACTAAAAATGTTGGACGGAGGTAACACGCCACACAATGACACAAATGAGATTTAATTTAAAATAAACGTTGTCTAAGCCGAGAAAAATTGAAAATCAAAGTTAAAGTTTATGTAAATCAACATGAATCTGTATCACATATACAGATACGACACGCTTATGATTTTTCTTTGTGTTTTCTTTATGAATTATTAATGAGTTTTTTAAACTTTAATAAAACCAGATCACCATACTATTTTGAGTATTGATTAAAGTTTCTTATATTTGAAACTGAAATAAGAGATTATCATTTGGTCTCAAAAAAATGGCTGACTTCTGCCTTCATTTAGAACACAATAGATACTTATTTAAGTTATATTTCCAAATCAGGTGCGTCTGAAAATTATTTTATCATTCCACCAACACATACAACTTTGATTAGGTCCCCATATTCTAAAGACATACTTTGTAAGACTGTTATTAGGAGTTCTTCTGCTCATAATATGGAATATTTCAGGGTTAATAACTTAATATGTGATATATATTTTATACAAGGCTGTTTTTTTAACAAAAGCGTGTGTCACTATACTCTTATCTGACGCAGGTTGCCGTGAAGACTTGTTTCTTGCATTCATCACACTTGACAAAACAACACCAGACAAATTTACAATTACATTTTACTTTCCGTGTTACGGCCTGAAGTTTCATTTTTAGTCCGCAGTCTTCGCAAAGTTTTCGACATTTCTTGAAATCCGAGTTAGTTGCGGCTTCACAAACTCTCCCCTCGACTCCTGCGATTTTAAGTGTCCTGTTAGCATGGCAATAATCAGGTGATGGTGTGTAATAAATGAGCTTTGTCTTCTTTTTTGTAACTGTTTTGTTTGCTTCATCACGCAGGGAACCATTATGATATATAACACGTATGGCAGTTGTATATTTCTCGTACAACACTTGACCAACTTTGTTAAAGGTCTCGAGCTTCTTCATGCAAGTTTTCATGGTGCACGATGACGACGAACCATGACATTTACACACTTTCTTTGTGGTTGCTTTTACAATCTGAATAATAAAAATTATGATGTTAGTATTTTTTTATTTCGGGGGGAGATCAGTAAACTAAACTAATTTTACAAGCTCAGGAATTTTTTATTCTTATTACATAATTTAATAAAAATATAAATTTTTTGAATTATTATAATAATTATTATAATTATTATAATTATTATATAATTATTATAATTATTATAATTATTATAGTTATTATGATTATATTTTAACTATATAGTTTTAGTTTTAAAATTATAATATTTTATTATAATTATTATAAATTAAATATATACTTTAATTATAAATCGTTATTTAGTTTAATTATTTATCAAATATAATATCAAAATTTTTTCCATTTTTTATTATAAACTTTTCATTTTTTTGTTATTTTTATTTTTTTCAATTTTTTATTTTTTTATATGTTTTTTATGTGTTTCACTCATATACTATCCGGTGGATAGCGCTGTTCGTCCTAGCCATAGATATCTTATATACACTAGATAGCGCATCTCTTTTAGTAAAATTGAAGCCAAGAATATTCCAGCGGTTACCCCCATTTGAATAGATGGCGGCCATGTTGGTCGTTCCCACTTGCTAATAAACGCTTAAAAACAACAATAACTTTCATCATTTGAATAGTTTAAAACGTATTTGGAATAGGGTTAACTTAATGTTTAAGTTCCCTGTTTAAGAAATAGAAAACATACGAATCTTCTCATTTCATGGGAACGACCTGAGACTGCAATCACGGCTTCAATTTCCGAATTGCAGAATAATTAGATGCACTATCTAGTGTATATAAGATATCTATGGTCCTAGCTCTATCAGTTCTAAACTGTTCTCCCTAGAGGTCTACTAAAGGTTCAACTGTTGTAGAACTATTTTCCCTTTCAATCAATCACATTTTCATTCAATCCTGCATCGGAATAAAATACTTGAGTGAAGAAAACTTAAAGGGGCAATGTCACCGATTTTTGACCTAAAATGCCTTTAATTAAAAAACTGAACTACAAAGTTAAAAATAAACATTGTAAATGGATTAAGTTATGATATATGAATCATATTAAACAACTTTGAACTTCCGCGCAACATGTAACTGAGATTTTCATAAAAAATGACTAAAACTTGAAACAACAATTCATCAAGATGCCATTTACAATCTATCTCAATCCTGGCGTAATCTTGCCCATCCAGATTTCTGTACATGTTTTTTTTTTTGTCTGTTATTGCTTTATTTTGTGCTTATACTCATTCTTTTTCAGAGTTTTGGGCAAAATTTGCGAGGGTTAGAATTGCTCAAAAATCGGTACACCAAACTTACTTTTCTGCCAACTTTATTGTTGTGTAAATTGAACATTCTTCTCTCATCATTCGTGTTTCCTCGTTTCCCTTCGAGTGCGTCGACAAAATGTCTCGCTACCAAGTCACCGAATGCGACATTGTCGCTACATCCTCCCCAATGCCAATTTCCAGTCTTCTCGCTTGGCTTTGAGCGCACTTTCTGACGGTTCTTGGGTTGACAGCGACAGTTCTCCAGGTGGCCCAGACTACAGTTGACGATCACGGAATACATGACGCCTGCGGACGTAATTGCGTGGATAAACGCCGCCTCTTTATTGGCTAGAAATGTAACAAGTATATACATGAACTTGCGGGTAGATGCCCAAATTCTGATATTTAACCATCTTACATTCGCATCACCTTAGACCAGGGACGCCGGAACGATGTGAAGGCAAGGGGGGGGAGATTTTCGTGAAAGGGCACTTTTGAATTGATATATACTAAGAGTTGAACTTCGCCTAATCATGTTTTCTATTTATTGGATGATAAGGGGGGGGGGATGTTCTCCACCAGGCCATCATGTGCTATTCTTGAAGCTCGATGACTGCATTTCTTGCGTTTTCTGAAGCAAATTCGTAAAAGAATTGCACTGACAATTTGCTAATTGCACTGACAATTTCTGACAATTCGCTATTTCGCCAAGGCAATCCCTTTAAATTGAAAGGGCACCTTTGCCCCCCTTGCCCTTCCTGGTAAAGGGCAACGTGGGCGGCTGCCCCCCCCCCCCCCCCCCCGCCAGTTCCGGCGTCCCTGCCTTAGACAACTGGACTCTGTATCTCAGTTGGTTAGAGCGCTGCAGAACGAGACAAATACAGGGCTATTGTGATTGATTATGCAATTTTTTTTCAGAATGATATTCTTCAACATATCTGGACGATACTAAATGCATTTAAGAAGCAATATTACAACGCAGAATGGACTTTTAAAGAAAACAGTTTGGTAAGTTCGTCATTTTCATTATTTTCATTATCATAGCCACATGTTTATCTAGTTTTCGCGCTCAATTATTTTGTTAAAAACCCGCAAATATCTGTTGTGCGCGCGGGCTTTGAAATATTGTCATTCATGACATGTAATAAAGTTGGCGAAATGAGCGTGTGTAAATTTGCAAACTTCAGCTGTGCGCGTTAAGAATGTGTAGCTATCAATCAACTGAGGCAAAGCCGGTTTCTGTACAAAATTAAATATTTTTTTTAAACAATGAAAATACGTTAATTCTTAAAAATTGTTGCATGACACAATCCAGAAGCCTCAGTGACTGATAGGGCTTTCAGAATTATTCTGACTAGGTGGCTGTGTTGATAGAGTAGGTGACTGGAGGGAATCTATTTTTATTATTATTATTATTTATGTTATGGTGCGTTATTTATGCGTCAAATATATTTTCCAATTAGGTATATTTTCAACCTTTAGGCTTCGGGTTCAAATTATATTAACGCTACCGTAACACAAATAGCATGAAACCTTATACCTTTTATATATTTTATTTACTTTCAACAATATGAATTAGCGTCTCTATAATGTTGTAATAATATAGTAATCTTAATATATCAACTTATCTCTCTATTTGTTTGAGCTGAGCACAACTTTGAATCTATATTCTTTATACTTTGTATTCCGTCTTCTTTAATAATAATTATTCCACAATATTCCAATGTTCTTCAGTTTACTTGACGAGGCTTAATTATCTAGCCTTTTAATTATATACTTCAGCCTTTGTTGGCTTATGAAGTATTTTAGCCTAAATGGCTCTTCTCACTTCACTCTCCCCTCCCGACTCTCAGGTTGTGCCCAGCTTTTATAATAAATTTTAGAGGAAGAAATCTGTAACTATGACTAATTTTCTCTACGCAATATGTTTGTCAAAGCAAGTTCTAGCAGTGTTTATCAACCACAAAACTATGTCCTGTTTGCGTGGTTTGTGGTACTAGGCGTTTCCCGTGGTTCTTTAATCTCTCTAAATATTTGCTTATTCATGCGAGGAAGGTTGCCTAAGGTCTTCCTCTTATAATTATAACAGTATACTGAATATATAGTATTGAATATAGTATTGAATATATTAAATAACATGGTATAACACTGCCATGTTACACCCTCCCCCTTAAAGGAAAGAAAGTTTGCAGAACTTTCTTGAAAGTACAAGATATATAACGTGTTCGTATAATTGCATGTTCATGGTCGTGATAGACAGTCAGCGAGTAAATTGTCTCGTCCTTTAATATGTTCCATCTTCATGTCGTATTCTGACAAAACGAGACTCCACCGCAGTAAACGTTGGTTCTTGTTCTTCATTTTATGGAGAAACATTAGAGGATTATGGTCGCTAAACACCTCGAGTGGAACAGAAGTTGAAGAAACATAAACTTCGAAATGCTGAAGCGCGAGAACAAGTGCAAGACATTCTTTTTCGATCGTAGAATAATTCCGCTGGTGTTTGTTGAACTTTCGAGAGAAATAACATACCGGGTGATCAACTCCAAACTGACCTTCTTGTAGTAAAACTGCACCGGCTGCAACATCACTCGCGTCGATCGCTAATTTGAAGGGGCGGTTGAAATCTGGTGCCGACAAAACTGGGGCATTTTGGAGCATAGCTTTGAGTTTCTCGAATGCTTTCTGACATTGTTCTGTCCAAACAAATTTCATATCCTTGCGAAGCAACTGCGTCAAGGGTTCCGTGATTGATGAAAAGTTTGGGCAAAACTTACGATAATAACCCGCCATTCCGAGCAGTCGCATGATGTGTTTTTTCGTTGTAGGCTGTGGGAAATCTGCAATCGCCTCGACTTTGGCGTTGACGGGTTTTACTTGGCCTTGGCCAACGATATGGCCCAAGTATGTAACATGACCACAACCGAATTCACTTTTGACTAAATTTATGGTTAACTTGGCTTCGCTTAACCGTTTGAAAAACTTTCGTAATATTTCCAGATGCTCTTCCCAGGTGTCACTATAAATGATCACGTCATCAATATAACCTTCGCAGCCGTCGATCTGGGAAATTATCTGGTTGATAAGGCGTTGGAAGGTGGCAGGGGAATTTCGCATTCCAAATGGCATCACTTTGTATTGGTATAATCCACGTGGTGTTACGAATGCTGAAACCTCTTTGGCACGTTCGCTTAAAGGGATTTGCCAGAATCCTTTCAGTAAATCAAACTTCGACACATACTTAGCATTTCCAATTTTATCCACGCAATCATCCATCCGAGGAATGGGAAAATTATCCGACTTCGTGAGGTTGTTTACTTTACGGTAGTCCGTACACATTCGATAACTACCGTCTGGTTTAGGAACTAATATACAGGGTGAACTCCAACTGCTTTGACTGTGTTCGATGAAATCATTTTCAAGGAGGTATTGGATCTCTTGGTCAAGGTATTTTGCTTTCGATGGGTTCAATCGGTAAGGGTGTTGTTTTATAGGGGAAGCGTCGCCAATATCAACGTCGTGGGAAATCATGTCAGTTCGAGAAGGAATGTCGGGGAATAATTGTGCATATTCATTAACAAGGTCTAGAACATCCTGACGTTGAGATGGTTGAAGATGAGATAACTTCGAATCCATATTTCGTAAAACGTCGGAGTTGCTCAATTTTGTTGTCTCAGACAAACTAGAGAGTTCAGATTCATCCTCATTACTATACCTATCTCTATCTGAACTCACTACATTTACTGACTGTACTACTTTCTTTCGTGATATGCTTTAAGCATATTTACATGGCAAAGCTGTTTATTTCGACGTCTATTTGGAGTTATGATTACATAGTTTAAATCATTCTCTTTCTTTTCTATAACATAGGGCCCAAAATACCTAGCTTGCAAGGGGTTTCCAGGAACCGGAAGAAGTGCAAGAACCTTATCTCCGTTCTGAAAATTCCGAGTTACGGTGTTTTTGTCGTAACTGTGCTTCATGCGATTTTGAGCTGTTTTAAGGTTCTTACGTGCTAGGTCACAAGCCTTAGTTAATTTGGTACGAAAGTCCGTTACATACTGTAAAATATTCAATGAACCACCGTCGTCGGTAAGCAACTTTTCCTTTAAAAGCTTGAGCGGTCCCCGAACCGTGTGACCGAAAACTAACTCAAATGGACTAAACCCTAATGATTCTTGAACTGACTCACGAGCCGCGAACAAAAGGAAATGGACGCCGTCGTCCCAATCTTTCTCAGTTTCAAAACAATATGTCTTAATCATTTGCTTCAATGTTTGGTGAAACCTTTCCAGAGCGCCTTGACTTTCCGGATGATAAGCTGACGAGTTGTATTGTTTAATACCTAGTTCGTGCATAATTTGTTGAAACAACCCTGACGTGAAATTCGAACCTTGGTCAGACTGGATGGATTTTGGAAGACCAACTAAAGTGAAAAACTTTGTAAGTGCTTCTACAATGGTTTTAGCCTTGATATTTCGAAGTGGTATTGCTTCAGGAAAACGTGTCGAAACACACATAATTGTCAATAAATATTGATTACCTCGCTTAGTTTTAGGTAATGGTCCGACGCAATCAATCATAATACGGCTAAATGGTTCTTCAAAAGCCGGAATTGGTTTTAGCGGTGCTTTTGGGATAACTTGATTTGCTTTGCCGACTACTTGACAAGTGTGACATGTTTTACAGAATTCTGCCACGGTTTTTCGAACTCCAGGCCAATAAAAATGTCGTATGATTTTCTCATAGGTTTTGTTTATTCCCAGATGTCCTGAAAGGGGTGTTTCGTGTGCTAAACCTAAGGTTTTGGGATAACAATTTGGTATCGAACTGACCATTCATCATCAACACTAACATCAGGTGGTCGCCATTTCCGCATTAAAATATCGTTTTTGATAAAGTATCCCATTGCCTGGTCTGAAATTTCTTTTTCATCGAAAGCTTGTTGAATTAGAATAGCTATTTCGGGATCATTATTTTGCTCGTGAATGAGATTAGATGTTGACAAGCTTTTTGTGTCTATCGCATCGTTTTTCGTAATCTGTGTTGTTTTAGGGCCACTATCAAATAACTGTGTAAGAAAAGTATCGGACAAATCATAGGATGAATCAAGGTCATCTCTTTTATTATTCTCTAATTCTTGTTGTTTTACCATTGCTCTTGTGACCGCACACGATGGATATAAATTTGGAATTTCTTGTTCAATGACGTCGGAAATTGATGTTGAGCATGGTTTCATTGGTTTGTTTGTCACTATTGGATTGACTGTCACTTTTTCACCCGCAAGATCGTTGCCTAATAACAATTGTATTCCATCGAAAGGCAATGTATCGATGATACCTATCGAAACATCTCCGGAGACTAAATCTGAGTGCAGTCGAATGTTGTGCAAAGGAACTGAACTATAATCGCTGGAGTGAACTCCTTTTATCAAAACATTGTTTCCGGAATATGATTCCGCAGAAAATGGCAATGTGTTTGTCAGTATTAAAGATTGAGACGCTCCAGTATCGCGTAATACTTGAACTGGAATACGTTGTGTTGGATTGTTCAAAAGTGAAACACTAGCCGCATTTACAAATGGTTCAAATACTTTCATTATAGGGTCAGCATTGGCTTTGACCTCTATCAAATCCTCTTGAGTATCACTAGTATTATTACTATCAAAAACAGATGTCGTGTTGTTATCCGGTGTTGAAACAATGCCGGTTGGTTTTGTTTGATTTTGTGGATTTCTGTAGCAATCTGACATCGTGTGTCCCTTACGCTTACAATAGTCACAAGTGATGGTACTGAAAGGAAAATTATTTCGTTTGTTCGGAAATTCCGACGTTTTATTCGGCTGGAAATTTTGTGGTGGTCGTCGCCAACTTGGATTAGTCGTGTCGCGTGATGCTCTGGGGTCATATTTTCCCCGGTTATCGTGCGGATATTTTCTGGCCGGTGTGTGTCTGTTGTCAAAATTATTTGGTTG